>VDFB02291540.1:0-41221 GCA_007258455.2 Sequoia sempervirens
TAAGTTGTGAACAAGTCAAAACCTTATTGAGTCATATTGTGATATGGTTAAAGCAATTTAACATAAAGATTTTGGTGCATCACCTCCTAGGAATTATTTTTTCAATTTCAAGTAATCTCTCTATCCCTCTTCCTTGTACTTTTCTATAGTTTAGGTGATCCATCAAAGGGAACCAACACACTTTGGAGATTCATCCTCATTATAAGCTACACATAGCTTGGGGATGTTTCCATGTTACATAGGATGATGGTTGAGTGCAACTCAAATAGGGTGCAATCCTAAGTGATAATAGTTACATAGAGAACACTTCTCAATGCAACAAGGAATCCACCACAATTGCTCGCACACTTTCATAGTCTAACATGAAAGATTTCAGATGGCTTCAACTCACTGCCTTCAGGAACCCTAACATGAAATTCACATTGCTATGCTCAAATTCATATCACACACATCACTCACATAAATCTCGCATCTATCTTACTTCTTACTCTTTCATATCTCTCTTCTTACACTCACAACAACACCATACATATTTATATCAAACTCTACCTCAAAAACCTTCTCTAATAGTGGCCATTAGCTGTTAGACCTACAAATTCAAAATAGGTCGACACCTAAACATTCCCGTGGTGGATAGGAATGAAAGGAAACCTACATAAATCCTTAATTAGGACCTAAATAGATCCTAACACACTTCATCATGCTTCTACAAGCTTGACATGCAGTGTTAAACACAAGGTCAACCAACACCTATACAAAACACCATAATCATTAAGTACACGCTTCCTTAAATCAATCTGAAACTTTTGGACAACATAATTAATTTGAACACAATCCAAATAATCCACGAACTACTTAAGATTCATAAAACACTTCATCCAAGCTCGCATCATACAAACACTTCAACTCAGAACAACTAGTAACCTTTATTTGCATACTGATAAATGAAACTCACTCTATACTACACCAAATCAAGTAAAAAATTGAATACAAAAAGATAAAAAAATTATAAGCAACTTCCCAAATCTGCACAACTTGATTCCAAACAATGAAGAAACGTGGAGTAAATACATTTCTCCCAGGCCATAGAAAACATCACTGAACAAATGGTTCACACATTGGTGAAAATATCTCGTACTGTACAATTGTCTAGAAACCCAAATTATGAATATAGTAACCTCTGAAAACCTTGAATAACCTATAATATTTGCACAGGAATAACATCAACATAGAAGAAATGCAAAGCACAATATCAGAGCACACTATGAACACTTGCACAACATAGTTTATTTTTTTTATCAAATTTTCTGAAAAGCACTTGGAAACCAAGTATTAGAGACATCATCTCAGATCATTACTTCATTCCAAGTCACCTTAAGACTCTGCAACAAAAAATATAGCTCCATTTACTCACAACACTTAAGGTCTCAACTAAACATGCAGAACCTGTTTTCCTCTTTTTCACAATTTTCTCAATATTCTCAACATCTTCATCCCATAGTTGACTCAATGACAACACTAGTTAGTAGACTTCCTGTTGAAATCAATGACTACACCTTCATACTTGCAATAATCTCCCCCTTTTTCATTGGTGGCAACACAAGATGTGAAAAGCCACCAAAGACCACACAACTTTGAACACTCTCTCCCTTATTTTTTAGATTAGATAGCCTACACAACATTCCTAAAACCTCTCCCCCTTACATGAGTCTCTCTCTCTTTGAAAACAACTTTCTATACTTTTTCACATGATTCTCTCTCCCCCTTTGACATCAATGGCAAAGGAAAAAGTTTGCATTATTCTCCCCCTTTGACACTGAACCAAGATACTTTCTCTAAATACCCCCCCTTATGAGTATACCCAACTAAATCAGAAACCCAATGACAACACATGACACTACCTACTCCCCTTGAGAGGTAGCCACCAACATCAATACAAAAAAGAGATAGATCCATAGATCCACTGGACCGATGCATCTTCATATGCATCTAATTCAAGAAAGGAAGGGGAATAACCCCCAAATTCTCTTGAAGATACTCAAAAGTATCCTTAGGAAGAGCCTTAGTAAATATATCAACAATTCAATCCTTTATAGGAACATATTCAAGCTTCACTTCATTCTCCATAACCTTCTCTCTCAAAAAGTGATACCTGATAGATATATGCTTTGTCCTTGAATGCATCACTGGATTCTTTGAAATGTTAATTGCACTTGTATTATCATAGAAGATAGATATTGGTTCATCATATACAACTTTGATATCCTTCAATGTCTTTCTCATCCATAATACCTGTGTACAACATGATGCTATTGTAATACACTCAGCCTCTACAGTGGATAAAGAAATTGAATCCTATTTCTTACTCAACCATGACACCAATCTACTTCCAAAAAAGAATGCGCCGCCACTTTTACTTTTCCTATCATCAACACAATTGGCTCAATCTGCATATGTATAAGCACTTAATGTGAAATCAATATCCTTAGGATACCACAAGCCATAATCCAATGTACCTCTTAAATATCTAAATATCCTCTTCACTGTTGCAACATGTGTTTCTTTAGGATCTTCTTGAAATCTATCTATAAGATAAACTGAATGCATGATATTTGGTCTAGTAGTAGTCAAATACAACAATCCACCAATCATAGATATGTACTTGCTCTGATCAGCCTTAGGTGAATCATCATATTTTCTCAATTTACAACTAGTCACCATAGGAGTACCAGTTTGGAGTCATCCATTCCAAACTTCTTCAACATCTCTTTAACATACTTAGACCGTGAAATGAAAATCCCTTTATTTGTTTGATTGATTTGTAGCCCAAGAATCAAATTCATCTCCCCAAACATTGACATCTCAAACTCTTTCTACATTTCTTCAGAAAATTCCTTACACATAGCCTCATTTCCACCAAAGATAATATCATCCACATATACAACTACTATCAAGATTTTGATTTCCTCAATTTTAAATTAAATATTACTATCTGCGGTTCCCTTACTGAATCCTTTCTATATCAAGTACCTATCCAATATTGCATACCAAGCTCTGGGAGCTTGCTTCAATCCATATAGTTACTTCTTCAACTTGCATACCATATCTAGTTGATCTAAACACTGAAATCCTTTTGGTTGTTCCATGTAATCCTCTTCTTCCAATTCTCCATTCAGAAAAGTAGTCTTCACATCCATCTGATAAACCTTAAAATCTTTATGTGCTGCAAATGCCAAAAAAATTCTAATAGCTTCCATCCTAAACACATGAGTAAAAGTCTCCTTAAATTCTATACCTTCTACTTGTGAGTAACCCTTACACACAATTCTTGCCTTGCTTCTTATTACTTCTCCATTCTCATTCAACTTTTTCATGAATACTCATTTAGTTCCAATTATGTTTTTGTTTTCCGATCTAGGGACCAATTACCAAGTTTGATTTTTCTCTATCTGTATAAGTTCTTTAATTTCCTTCATCCAACACTCATCCTTACATGCTTCACTCACTTTTTTAGGTTCAACTTTAGAAAGTAAACACAAATTTACCTCAACTTCAGTAGCTTTGCTTCTTGTCAATACACCTTTCCTCTTAGCTCCAATGATCTGATCTTTGAAATGATTCTTTTGTACATACTTAGGCATTTTTGGGGTCTTCCCTGGAGCTTCTTCCTCTTCATTTTGCACTTCTTTTCCATTAGCCTTTTTTGCTACTTCTCTGTAATTAGTTTCATCTAACACATATCCATCTATTGCAATAGAATTCTGCAAGTTTTCATCAACTTTAACATTTGCACTTTCAATTATCTTTCTTAGCCTTTTGTTGTAACATCTGTAAGCTTTTCTTGTAATAGAATATCCAAGGAAGATACCTTCATTACATGTAACATTTTCTTCCAAACAATCTAAAGTACTTCATAGTAGGAATCCTTCCATACCATAGCTCATAAGGAGTCTTTATGCTATTATCTTTAGATTGAACTCTATTAAGTATGTAAACATCAATACATGAATAGCTTCTCTTTAGTAGAATTTCAATAGATTTTCCTCTTTCATCATAGTCCTCGTAGCTTCTTAAATAGTTCAATTTTTCCTTTCAACAACTCCATTCTGCCAAGGAGTTCTAGGGGCAGGCAAATGCCTCTTTATTCCATTAACTTCACAAACCATGTTAAAATCATTGGAGGTGAATTCACCACCTCTATCAGACCTCAAACATTTAATTTTCAAATCCATTTCATTCTCAACCATAGCTTTGCATGCCTTGAATTTATCTATTGCATCAGATTTCTCTCTAAGAAAAGTAACCCATGTCATTCTAGAATAATCATCAATCAAAAGCATAAAGTATTTGTCACCTTGTAGAATTCTCACCCTTGTAGACCACAAAGATCTATATGCACTAATTCTAGCAGTCTGGTAGCAAATTGTTCCTTTCCCTTAAAGCCACTCCTTGTTTGTTTTCCAAATTGACAACTCTCACAAACAACATTGATAGGTTTTGTGATTCTAGGTAAATCTTTGACTGCATGAACTAAACTAATTCTTGCCAAATTATCAAAATTCATGTGACACATCCTCTGGTGCCATAACCAACTACCATTAATTTGATACATAAAGCAATGAACATAAGCACCCTTAAGCTGATAGATTTTTCCATATGTTCTCTTACCAACAAAAATCACAATTTTGGACCCTTTCTGGATCTCACATGCCCCATCCTTAAACAAAAGATTATACCCTTTTCTACACATTTGTTCGAAACTCAAAATATTATTCCTTAATCCCTTAATCCCTTAACCTAGTAAACATTGTCAGTATTATGCTTGCCACCAAAACTAATTGAACCTATTCCAAAAATCTTAGCTCTTGAATCATCTCCAAATTTAACTAATCCTCCATCATACTTTTCAAGTTTAACAAACTTACTTTTGTCTCTAGTCATATAATTAGAGTAGCCACTATCAACAACCCAGTAATTCTTATCCTCTTTGACATGAAAAGAAGATACAAAAGTACCTTCAACCTTATCCTTTATCTCTGGAATACTTTCCTTCACACAACTTTCAAGGTTAGTAGAACTAGATTCTTCTTTTATAGCCAAAAACAAGCATTCATTATCATCAAAATCTCCATAATCAGAAATACCAACATCTTCTTTCACATAGTAAGCTCTCTTAATCTTCTTCCTTTATTTTCCTTGTTCTTATTGTTTAGAGCTCTTTTTGGAAATCTAGAAGCACAATGACCTATATCACCACAACTAAAACATTTGAAAGGTAATTTACCTTCGTACTTATCGATGCCCTTTTTCATCTTCCTCACAAAGTTAGCTTCCAAATCATTAAGATCTTCTTCACCTGAATCTTTAACCTTCTCTAATTTACTAGCCTTGAAAGTAGTCTCTACTTTTGTACTTTTATTTAGTTGTCTCATTTCAAATGCAATTAGAGTACCAATCAATTGTTCTCTAGAATAATTGTCAAAATCAACAATTTCCTCAATAGCATATACCTTTTCACTGTAACAATATGGAAGAGATCTAATAAATTTCTTCACTACTTTAGATTCTTTAATTGTTGCACCAAGGTCTCTCATAACACTTACCAACTCATCAAATCTTTGTATGTAGTCTTTTAATTGTTTCATCTTTAGACATATGCATCATTTCAAACTATGCCTTCAAGTTCTAAAACTTTGCTTGTTTGACCTTTAGGTCTCCTTCATAAATTCTTTCTAGCTTATCCAAAACTTCTTTAGCAATCGTCAAACTCATAACTTTAACTAATTCAGTATTTGAAAGACTATTCACAATAATAAATCTTGCCTTAGCATTGATCTCATGCACCTTGATTTCTGCACTTTTACTTGGATGATTCAGAGGTGGAGTATATGTATTCTAATAAGCCTTCTCAATCTCATATTCTTGAGAAGATAAATATCCTTCCATCTTTTTCTTTCATAATGCATATTTTGAGCCATCGAATCTAGGATATTCGAAAGCAATCTTGTTTGCAATCCTGGATCTACCTCAGGTGGTTGAGCTCTTCTTCAAGGAACCTTGCTTTGATACCAATTGTTGAAATGAACAAGACAACTGAGAGGAGGGGGGTGAATTAGTTGTAGCAAATTAAACCTTCAAAACCCTTAACTGTAATAACCAACTAATAACCCAAAAACTACCACTGATTTTTTTTCTTCCTTTATATTATCTTATTATGTGTTCATTCACTTGCATAGTTTTAAAATGAAGTTTCCAAAAGAAAGAGTAGTTAACTAATAAGGGAAGATTTAAATTCTAAAATGAAATGGAGTTAACTGATAGGAGATGAGGTGTTGACTGGAAAGAAGAATAGAAAGTTGAGGTAGAGAAATATGACAACTTTTAGATAAAATAAAATAAATTTATTATTTTTTTCATTTAGATGCTCATTCCATAATTTAATTTTTACATCATAAGTTTTAATTAATTTTCAAAGTATCTATTTGATTTTCTAAATAATTTAATTTATAAATTTATGAATTTATTTTTTCTTAAGTTTTAAATTCCATAATAGTAAAATAAAATAATTATTGTTAAATCAACTTGACTTAATAATCAAGAGTTTTTTTTTTGAATTTTCTAGAAAGAGGGTTGTGACATTAACAGTAATAAGATCCATATGCATTCATTAAACCCTTATTCTATCAAAATGATTAAACATGAAATGCATATAACAAAATCTGAAATAACAACATCATACACAAGAGAACAACAAATTTACATGGAAAACCCAATGAGGGAAAAACCACGGTGAGGATTAGCTCATAATATAAGTAATAGAAAAATTGGTACAAAAGGGCTCACTGCCATAATAGAACACATTGTTCAAAAAGGCTCACAGCCAGGGCTCACTACCATAGAAAGAATACAAGAAGATAGAAGAATATGTTAGATGCACTTCTATTTGTTCAAATCTTGGCTGTGAAGCCACCTCTTTCTATCTTTCTTTTCTTTGTGAACAATGAGTTCACTTGGAAAACGATTCCACTTGGCAGTGAACCTTTTTGTAATATCTTATAACTAGTTATAACATATTATGTGTTAATTCTCATGCCATGGTTTTTCCCTTCTTGGGTTTTCCATGTAAAAATTCTGGTGTTCATGTGCTATGGGTTTTTTGTGCTTTCATTCCTTATAACTATTAAGTATGCTTTAGTAATTGGATGGTTTAATAGAATACTAATTCACCCCCCTCTCAGTATTCTTTGTGTTTAACAACACCATCCATCAAATAAAGAAAATGCTCCATGAGGACTGAAGTCATACACATCACTCATGAAACACATGGCCCCACTAGAAACCAAAGTTTATTATGCTAGGTGGCCATGTTAAAAAGGGTTCATGATTCACACCATAGAAAAGTCTAATATTTTCTAGGTGAACCATAAACAAGGAAGGAATACAATCTAGTGAAGTCCAATTTTCACTAGGTGAGCCCCAAGACAAGGATGACAAAAACACTAGGCCTACAAGTGTGTACTCATGATAAGATAGAAAAAATGAGAAACACACTAGGTCTACACTTGTGTGTACACATAACAAGGTGGAAAAATGGGAAGAACACACTAGGTCTACAAGTGTGTACCTATGTCAAGCATAACAAGAGTTATACTCCCTAATAACTCTGTTAAGGTGTCACAAAATGATTAATGCTACACTAAGTTCAACTCTCGCGAACAAAGTAAAGAAAAAAAAATGCCAAAAATGGCTAGAAAGCTATAGTATACCAGGTTCCATGAAATAAAAAGGTTTGCATATGGCTAGAAAGTTGTATTATGCTAGGTTCCATAAATATGACAAGTTTTAATGTCATGGGGGATGAATATGATAAGGTTTAAAAGCTCACAAGATGTAATAATATCACCACAAAAGGTAACAAACAAAGGGGTTTTTCTTAATACATGAAGGTCACACCTTAGGAACATCATACATGATATCACCACCAAGAGAGGACTAGTCAAGGAATAAAAGATCACGCCTTAGGGCATACCAACCATATCATTACCACTAAGGGGAACATCATATGCCAAGAAAGGTCACACCTTTATGGGACATCCAATCTAATATCACCACAAGGGAGACATGTCACATGGATTAAGAAGACCACACTTTGGTTGTCATGTTCACGCTTCCTAGGAGATGTATACTATCATCACTAAGAAGGGACCATTTCTTATGCAAACAATGAGCAGGGGATATATGCCCCCCTTAAAATGTTAGTGTACTTGCTATACTATTTTTTTAAGGAGACAAAGAGGGATCCCAAGAAGGAATACACCTAGGGGAAGGCTAACTAACCCATTTCCCCCAAGTGTAGGAAAAAATATGATCCTAGATGATGATATGTTACTTGTGAAATAAAGTATGATTACACAAAGCCAAGTTTTATACCCCCATGTATGGTAGTGAATATGTTATGATACTACAACTACCTCATGACAAGGAGCAGTGACTAATGCTATTGATGATGGTAAGTAGGTGAAGTATTATTCATACCAAAAAATTCCCCTAGGGAATCATCATTTTGAAACATATCAAATGACATATTACCACATGTATAGTCTATCAATTCAGGATGCACCAAGGTCAAATTTATCTTAGAAGAATCTTACGTGATGGAATTGATATTAAGTGAAGGTTGCTTTTATGTTTTTTTTTTTTGAAGGACAATAACCAAGATATCTTGTTGTTTCTTGCATGCTAGGCTCTATGGGGACACAAATACCTTGTTCTTTCATTCCACATCCTTTTCCATTATAGCCAATTTGTTTCAAAAATTGATAACCTCTTCCATAAAGTACTTCCATTTATTTTGAAGAAGGTTTCTTTTCATAGTCTCTTTCAACATATGTGGATATGTAATTTGTGTTTTCTTCCTTGCTAGAAGTTATTAACTCTCGTGTCTTGGATGTTTCAATTTTAGATTGTGATGATACCACCATATGTTCTTCCTATTTGTTTGATTTGTGTGTAATCTTGTATTCTCCCATGAATGTAGGTGTAAAATATAATCCCCCAATCTTCATCCAACAACTTTGTCATGGGTGAAAGGCTCTCATGTTTATCCTCAACTTGTAAAGGTTCTACTTTTGTAGTTGGTGTCAATGTACTAAGATGATTCATCATTCTTGTTTTATTGTATAAACATTGTTCAGATTTAGGATTAGCTTTTATCATGTAAACCTTGTTGTTGTAAGTGTATTTTAGCATACAATTTAGAGTTGAAGGCAATGCATTAATTCATGAATCCAAGGTCTACCCAAGAGAAGATTATATGAAAGATCTTGGGGCATGACATGGATATGAGTTTGTAAAGTAATATATCTAACTTTGATAGGTAATGTTATCACACCAAGTGGTTGGTTTTCCACATTGTCAAAACCATAGATAGACAAATTATCTGGTTGAATTTTAGTCTTATCTACTCCAATTCTATCCAAAACGTTCATACTACAAACATTAAGTCTTGAATCATTGTCAACAAGGGTGCACCTAATCCAAACCTTGTAATAACAACCAATATCATCAAAGTATCATTTTTTTTTGTGTTTCTAAAGGAGGTAATTCACTTTGATGAAAGACAATGTCCAAATTAGGTTGATTCATATTCTCAATCAAAGCCACAACATCAATTGGTTGAAAACTTGCAGGGACACCAACTTTTTATAAAGTATTTTGAAGCATGTCATGATAAGCTGGTGATGTTTGAATCAAATCCCATAAGGATATCTTAGTAGGAGTGTTACAAAGTTTCTCAACAAGATCAAATTCTTTACCACTACACTATGAAATGTTAGGTGTAGGTGGGAGATACAATGGGATGGGAGTTGAAGTTTTCTTTCGTTGCTTATCATTCCTAGTATTATATGTGTGAACTACTGTATGATAATTTGGTTGTTGTGACACATGATTACTAGTAAGTTGTTTTGAAAATATTAGGATATGGCCATGAGGTTTAGGACCTGTCCTATAATGAGAATTGGTTTAGGATGTTGAAAAGGGATCTTAGGAGGCCCAATAATTAGAAGACTCTTTGAGGGTCCAAAAAGAGTTTTTGGAGGTCCTATAATCAACGGAGATCTAAAATGAAATAAGCTTTCTGTGGCTTGAAAAGGTTGATGACAAAAAATGCAACAATGGAAAATTTTCCTTTAAGATTTCTTCAATCCTCTTCAAATCTGCAACTTGCACATTCACAAAGAGGAAAAATGTTGGTCCATTTTAGGGTCTTGCCTCAATCAAACCTCGTGTTAGTGTTTTCACTTCCACAATGGCAATATCAATAATAAAATGATAATTGAAAGGAAGGAATGATGAAATCACAATGTGTTGCAACTTACCACCCTTTAATGGTTGCCTTGAAGGATTGAAGACATACACATCACCTCAAGGATTTGGATCTTTGCTTGAATGCTTTGGAGACCTACAACAAGGATTAGCTTTCACAAAACCATGATAACATGATAACATAAACTCAAAAATACTTTGACATGATGCTTAGATCTTGAATTGTTACAATAATACTCTGAAATGTTGCTCTTGACTTGCTTTTGATAATAATTCTTGTTCATAAAATCTCCTAGTTTCAAATGATGAAAATACTAGGTATTTATAGGCATTTTATTTAATTTCCTAAATATTACCTAGAAGCCAACATTTGAAATTTGAATTCTAAATGTTAAAATGTCACCAAAAATATATTTAAAAATGGGTTCTAGCTAAGAAAGGGGACTTAGTTTCCCATGGGCGACTAGGTCCTGGCTCAAATTTCCAGGACACTCAAAGTCAGGGACAATTTAATGATTGGATGCATTTATTTAATACTTGTCCTCCTTCAAAAAATAGTAAAAAATAGGCCTTAGAATGCATAATTTTAGGTCATTATGGGGTCAATTTTTCCCACAAATTTAGGGGGGTCAAAAACATAATGTGAAAGTGTTAAGGTATACAATTTTCTACACTACACATACAATGATTATATTAACCAAACTATAACACTAAGTGGAGTACAATGTCACTTTTTAACTTTTTAATGAAGATAACATCCCCAAGAATAATATTGTATATATCACTCATAAGAAACAATCCCAAAGTAACCTAAGAACAATTAACCTATATAACCTATTGATAGATATCAACAATAAGATAATAAAAAATTAAATAATTCATAAGATAACTTATAAAAATTTGATAAATATCTTAGTCAATACTTGACCACTCATAATTACTAGAAAAAATGACACATTTACTTATGAAATTTCTAAGTGGCTAATTGGGAACACACAAGATAGACCATATGTCTACCCTTGATGTTATTTATTTGTGAAATCACTCTCCCACATAATTCTTTCCCTTTGATTAGAGATGATACCTTGTAATACCCATTAGAGTTAAATAAGTTAGTAGTTAGATAAAACGTACAATATAAACTCAATAAAATAACATTATGTAACTATTGTAATAAAATTGTATAATATACTATGTAACTACGAGGCCATTAGAAATGTTGTTAGTTGCTTCTTAAAGGTTGAATCTACTAATTCCTCCACAATTATATCTATGTTTCTTGTATTCTGGTGGAAATTGATATATCTAAGCCTCTTCATGGGATATTGCTTTTATGGTGGATGATAGGACTTTGATTCAATCGCTCGACTATGAGGATCTCTCTTTCAGATGTAGATCATAATTTAGTCTATTTATCTTGATCCTCTTCTTATTGTCCCTTTTTATTGGTTTCTCTAAAAAATAGATAGATTCTCATTGTACCTATAAGAGGCACATGTCCCCAACTAAAGATTATAGTGGAACTTTTTGGTGTTTCCAATTGATTGTCTGGGTTTTTATAAAGATTAGCTACTTCTTATACTCAAAAAACCTAGGTTAGTGGCCAACGAATAGGAGATGGGTTTTACTACTTCTCCTCTACGATTTAGGCTAGATACAAAACCAAGGTGGATTCCCCTATAACATCATTCAATAAATAATATTTCTTTACAATGATGCCTTTGATAACAGATTCATCACTCTAATATGGTAGAAGATAATATGATGGGCTAAATCATCTTTTCAACCCTCTATATTTTCAATGGTTCTTTGTAGTGTGGTAATGGACATAAAAATTAAAAATAAATGAAAGTAAAAGGTTTTGATTTGATTTAATGATTGATCTTGCCCTAGCTTCAAGCTTTACAAGTCTCCTTGACTAGTGCCTTATCCACACAAAGTCTAGGAATGAAATAAAATCCTACAACAAACCAACTCTTGGATTCTTATAACCTCATTACCTTACAATGAGAAACCAAAAAGGGACAATACCATTAATATCCTTACAAATGCTTATCATAACAACATAATATTTGATGAATGGAATGAAAGAAAGTTTCATCTACTCCTTGAATAGAAATTAACAATTCAAACATTCATAACTGTAAATGTGATATGAGAACCATGAACAATCCTTGATTATATGATTCAAAAGATGATGTGTTACAATATGGAGACAACAATATATTGACATTCAAATATGAGAAAAAAAATGAGTGTTTGAGTCATCAACTATTGTTATAGAGAAAAAATACAACATTCCTTCTCTAAGTCTCAGAGGACTTATCTTTTCAACTTGACTCTATACAAAGACTTATAAAAACTAAGAACCTGAACCCTAAGAAAAACCACAAAAAATTCCTTTATAGTTTAGGCATAACTCAAAAACTAACAGCCATGAAACCCTAACCTAATTAGGGTTTACCTAAAATTTCAAAATATCTACCTAGGTGCAAAAATCAGACCAGTTCTAAAGGAGGTAGCCACCATTAATGCATTTGACATCCACGCTAGGCCTTTAGTCCAAGGAGCATACAAACTATGAAGAAAGCACTCACCAAATCCATAGAAAATCATGACAAAACAAAAAGCTCTAACAAAAGGGAGGTTGGCGGTATAGAGGGAGGCATGGGCACCACTCCGTCATTTTGGAAGTAGGTATAAATAGTATTTAAGATCATTCTCACCCTTTAAAAATAAAAACTAGCAGTTGAGAGAGAAACGATGGCATTAATGACACCATCACCAAAAAAGAGCCATTCACAAGTATTGTCAGACCATCAGGCCCGAAAGGAGAGCCTTTATTTAAATTAAATGGTTTGTCAGTCCCAAACCACTACCCCCATTAGACATTGGGCCTTAGGCATCCCTAATAACTCATATTATTCATCAAAAGTAGCATCAAGATTTGCATTGGGATTCAGAGGTCAGGCATGCAACTTACCACATGCATAGAGGCTTTGAGAGTCATAGGTATATGTCTTACCACTTATCGTGAAGTGACAAAGCGTAAGGGGGAAGGGGAAGGAAGAAAGGAGGAAACCTAATCCCCAATCCCTAATCCCCAAAAGGTCATCGAAGATTGGAGGTCGAGGGGGTAGCATACTGCTTACCTCTTACCGTAAAGTGGTAAGAGGTAAGATGAAAGCATGAAGTCCGAAGTCCAAACAAATAAGGACTTAGCTGGATTATGAAGCAATGAGACCACTTGGAGGGAAGCTTAGAGGCTTGAGAAGGAAAGGAGAAATTAAGGAGGAGGTAGGAAGGAAGAAGCTTTTTCGGGGGTTGGGCATTGGGAGGATGCCTTACTCTTACCATAAAAATGATAAGAGGTAAAGGGAAACCCTGACCCCCGAAGTCCAAAAAACTCATACTTAATGTTTTTAATGAGAGAATTCATGGATTGGTCCTTGAGAAGAATTTGACTGCCACTTGTGAAGAAAAAAAGAAAGGGGAAAGAGGAAGAACCATTCTCGATCCCCGAAAGATCAAAACTTAGTTGATTTTTGAATTTCAAAGGAGAGGATCGAGAGTCAGGGGAGGATTACCTCTTACCATAACAAAAGTAAGAGGTAAGAGGTAAGGACGATACCTGATAATCGAAAGGGAGACAATTAGTCTCCTTTGAAAGGGCATATTGGGGGTCACGAAGAAAGACTACCTCTTACCTTAACAAATGTAAGAGGTAAGAGGAAAGTTTGAGGTCCGACCCTTGAAAATAAACACTTAGTTGATTTTTGAAGGAAAGGATCAAGGGTTGGGAAGACATAAGGAAAAGAAGGTGGTATGGGGTAAGGGTTGAGACCGATGGGCGAAACTCAAAATATCAAGGTAAAAAATAGAGAGAATGGGAGAAGAAGAAGGGGATCAGGGGTGACAAAGGAGGGATGCAAGGAATAATGTAAGAAAAAGTGTGACACATCAAAAAAACTATACTTAGCCAGTTTCAAGATTTTGCAAAATGAGGCATTTATTGCAGGGGGTGGCACAAGCAGAAAAAAGGTGCCTCGAGTGGCTCTAGTTGGGGATGCATGCTTTAGTGAAGGATGGAAAGATCCCAAATCTCTGGGGAAGAAAACCATACCTTATCCATTGGGCTTTAAGATTTTCACATCTTCAAAATTCATTTGGTGGCCCTAGGCCATCAAAAAGGAAGAACTAGTGCTTGCCTCTATCAAACACCAGCCTATCAAAGGAGCTAATCTTCCTTGACTCAAAATTTACTTTTCCACACCAAAGTAGAAAAAGTATCCTCTTTCCTGCAAGCACAAACACATGGTTACCCCTGAACAAGTGAAAACTTGTTCCATATTTGAACCTCACATGGTAACCACATAATGTAGGCCACCTCACTGCCACACATTGCATTTTTTGACTTTATACTAGGTGGCAAAAACTGAGAACTTTGATTAGCACCACATGAAACCATAATACCTTCATGCCTACTGACCACCTCACATGAATCAAGAAAAAAAGGAAAATGCCTCCAATTCACATGGAAAAGAAAAATATGATCATGTTGACTTGTAGAGGGAAACTCATCCTCAAACAATTCAAATTGATAAATTTGAAGCTCAAGAACATGGAAAACATGAGCAGCCAAAAAATCACCAACCTAGGAAATTTGTTTCTACTCATCATTAATGCAAGATTCATGCTAGTTCCAAGTGAGTGCTCAAACTCAAGGACATTAACATCCATACTGTGATAAACTATATCTTCATCGCAAAAGACTATATCATACTCAACTTGAATCAAAATAGGGACTGTAGATGACCAACATGCGTTGGGGTCATCAATGTTGATGCAAACTTCATCAACACATCCATCCAAACCATGAGACACTTTGTGTAAAGAGCTACACTCTTTAGATTGTATCTCTATTTCCATTTCAAAATTGAAGCACTCATAATAAATATTGCTACTATGCATTAGATTTGAATTAGGCTTATATGTCATGGCCTTCATGTAGGTTGTCAACCTCAAGAGTATTCCATAAATGGGTATGTACAGGATCATGATGGGCCAAAAAGTGGCGATATGATGGGTATGTGTAGGGTATGTGACTGACGACTTTTTTTTACTCAAAATTTATGAAATGAAAAGGGTTTTTAAAGGAGATTCTTAGCTTTCCACCAATATAAATTATGCTTTGTACTTTGAATTTAATAAATAATTATTATTAATTTTCTATTTGAATTATGACTAAATTCTTGATTGATAGGTTGATTGAAAAACATCTATAACTTTCAAACGGCATCACATTTTTTGAATCCGAAACATGCGTCACATTCTATGCTTCGCATACTATAGGATTAAAAAAAACCAATCGAATTTCATGAAGTTTTGACCAAGTTAAGATGGTCAGACATACGAGTTTTTATATTTTTTAAAAGTTGTAATAAAAAATTCATAATTAATTATTTACTTGGAAAAAAATTACAAAAAAATATTCATCACATCAGGACATGAGTCCTCTACTTATATCTTAAATATTATAAAAAATATTATCATTTTATTGTGGTTAGGGTGGTTAGACAGACACCTACTTCTTATTTTTTTCTGAAATTTAAGTACTACTGCATTGAAATTTCAAATTTTCACCAATAGGATTTTTTTTTTTTTAAAAACCTAGTAGTTTAGAAACTAAATTCAATTTTCTACAGATTCTATTCTTACATATTTTTGAAATAATAAAGATAACTTATTCAAATTTTTACGTCAAGTTGCCTAACTCTGATTTTTCTAAATTTTTCACCACTTAAGGGCCTGTTTTTTCCATGATGATCCTGCACATACCCAAATCAAAAAACTCTTCAGTCTCATTAAGACTTACAACAACATCATACTCAACACTTGTGGAATTAACAAGATCAGTAAAAGAACTAATAGAAGAAGCCTGAACATCATTTTCATCATCATCCACCAACAATTCCAACTCACACTTATGCAACCCATCACAATGTATATAGTTATTTCTTTGAGAACTGACCACATGCTTTGACCCATATGCACATTAATGCTTCTTCAAATGAAATAAAGGAAACCATGTCAATCTCATGTATGCAGTCATGAGTAATAGAGAAATAATCAAGGCCATAAATATCACATTTAGCATCATAAGGAATTTCATCATTACATAAACCATTCCTAGGATTTTCAAACTGAATTCCTAAACATTTACTTTCAAAAACATAACCACTATCCTGCAATTGGATATTAGTAACACCCTCATTATTCCCATAGGTTGAAACATGAAAAGGAATGACCTCATTCATTTATTTTATATCTTCACATACTTCATCTAGATTTTTATGGATATAAAGCTCATCCCTATCAATAGAAGATGCATTATTATTTTCTAATGCATTCTTTTTATCCACATGCATCATGCTGTTATTTTGATCATACTTAATAGTGGGACAAGTGTTGTCAACATTCTAAGACATTAAACTTGTTGCATACTCACCCCTAACTCCCTCAACAATCCCTATCCAATCAAATACCTATTAAAAGTTATGAGGCTTTGAAAAAATAGGTAGGGAACTCAAACTTGACGCACAAAAAAAATCAATGCACATGGAATCCTTAGGTTTGCAACATAATAGGATTGCTTGCAATGTACAAAAAAATCTTGCAAAAATGTCATATGGTGATTCTTTTTCATATCTCTTTATATCAAACAATGCTCACATATGAAATATAGGATCAACAATGCCTAAAGTTTGCTCATAATTTATTTGGAGTTCACTGTGAGTTGTAGGATGTAATGATAAACTATTTGTAATAGAAAAATTATCATTAACTAGACAATCACTTTTATTTTTTGATCCATATATTTTGTTCTCAATATCCATGGAAAATTCATATGCTTGGCAAAGTTTTGTAGGCTCTTTGTCTCTCAATAGATAACTCATTTTTTTTATCAAACACACTTAGACATACAACCAAGAACATTGCATCATTTGATCTAATACCTTCAAGAATTCCATTCATTCCTTTTGAAAACCTTAAGTTGAAAGATAGAATCAATTCTTCTTTCGCCTTTTGGATGTCCATGAATTTTGAAATCATAGAACCCACATTAATTCTTTCACCAAACTATTTTATGAATGTTGTCATGAATTCTTGCCAAGATGAAGTGGAATAGGATGGAAATTCTAGAAACTAATCCATGGAATCTTCCTTTATGGATGAACAAAGAGTTTCATGACAACATCCTCAACATCTACCTCATAATATTTCATTAGATTCATAAAATCTTATAGATGCCTATTTTCTAATTCAGATTTTTTCCATTGAACTTTGGCAATAGTTCCCTAATCCTGTTACAAATAGGATTTGGGAAATTATGAAAACCACTAAGATTCAATACTCTATGTCTTTTAGCAGAGAGGGTCCTTCTTTGAAGACATAAATTTTACTCTATCATGATGCTATAACTTGTAGAGGGGAACCAAAATGATTATACATAATTGGAATTTTTTTTATCCCCTCTACAACTATCTACTTAATATTTCTTTCAAAATATCATAGTTTCTCAATTCCATTTCTTTTAATGCCTTGAAACACTGAATAAGGGACAATATTTTTTTGGAATTTAATAGTTGACCTTCATACAAAATATAGCAATAGATAAATACCTGAAAAAATGTTGTGAACCCCAGAACTCTTGCTTATGATGTAACAATTTTTTAGAGTCACGGCCTCTTAAAAGAGGATAAGATCTTCAAGCAGTAGGAAGCTCCTCCAAAGATCAACTTTCATTCTGAGTTCTCTCCACTAGTAGAGCACCAAACTTTATGAGGTATTGTAACAAAATTCCTCTTCAAGTATGAAGGTCACTTTGGATCATCTGACCCAAAAATTTAGATCAACAAAGTTATTGAATCTTCAAAATAAATAAAATTGAGTACCCCCAGTAGAGTCACCAATCTATTGGTGGCTTGGATGAGGTAGAGAATATTTTCAATTTCTCACCCAAAGATTCCTTTAACTCTTCCCCAGTAAAGTCGCCAATCTATTGGTGTTTCCAACTGATTGTTTGGGTTTGTCAGTGGCCAACGAATAGGAGACAAGTTTTACTACTTCTCCTCTATACTTTAGGCTCTACAAAACCAAGGTAGGTTCCCCTATAACATCATTCAACAAATAACACTTCTTTACAATGATGCCTTTGATAACAAATCAATCAAATGTAATCTTTTAAAAAACTAGGTCAGATATCTTAAAATTACCACTTTTTTTTTTAAATACAATAATTGTATAAGAGCCATTATTGCATTATAAATGATTAAATAACACAATTCAATAACCTGAATAGAATTGATTCCCAATAATTTTATTCATACAATTGTAATGATGCATACATTAATAAAAAAACTTGCTCACCACCCAACCTTATTAGCATCGTGAAGCCACGTGGACTGTAGCCAATCCCTCGAGCAAAAAAATGGCTTCCAACTCATTAAGCCCTTCTTAGAGTATAGGAATAATTCAATTTCTTTTCTAAGCAATATGGTCATGGGTATGTAGTCCTTTCTAGGGTCTCTGCTTCATAGACAGTTTCTCGACGACTACCACCCACATGAAAACGTTGCACATAAGAAAGAATAATTTGAAACACATCCCTCCCACTTTATGATTTCCAAGATCCTCATTGAGGCGATGTGAGAGAATACAGTGTTCGAGTCTATTACATTTAATTAATAATATTGAACACAAGGAAGATTTATTTAGTAATTCATCCAATTCAATTTCTGATCGCCAAGATCCTCAAAGAGGAGAGGTGAGAGCATATGGTGTAAAGGATCTATTTGAGGAATCAAGTTGTAAGTAAATGAGTGAGTTATTGGTGGAAACTATCCAATAGAAATTTAAAATAACATTTGGTCTATTGGTAGCAAGTCATCCATTAGAGAGACATTTCTACACAAACATTTCATTTCCACTTATTGTTTTAATATTTTGAAAGAATTACCTACTCTTTTCTAAAGCATGAGTAATAATTGATCTACATATATCATTTCAACTATTCTCCATCTCTACTTGAAACTATAAAATCTCATGGCCATTGATTAAAATGTTTAACTTTAATAATGTAAAATTTCTTTAAAAATATCAGATAATTTGAGTGAAGATCATACTTTACACTCAACTAATTTATACTTGGTCCAGTTGTTGTATAATTCAAAATCTTCTTTGGAAAACTGTTATTAGATAATTTCAAATAAGTTTACTAGATAAAACATTAATAGAAAACTACAATGGCTTTCTTATTATCAAGGATTTCCATATCTTTCAATTTTAATTCTTTGTCATTTCTTTAAGAAAAAGGATTCTAATCATAAATGTAATAACTTAGTTAAAAGGAAATATAAACAAAACATTAATGAGAGAAGTTGGAATATAAGGTAAACTTGAATATTCCTGAATACTACTTGAATATTTCTTAGAGTATGATTGGAATAATTTTGTTTAGGAATCTACTTGTACTTTACTTACGTAAGAACCTAAGGTACTTTCTTACAAGCGTCTTCCAATATTAACATTTTGTTTATTGCATAAATAAAGAAAATAAATTACTTTCACACAAGTGATTACTATCTTTTGAAGTATCACCATTAATCCGACATAATCATTCTTGAATATACTTGTCTACATTGCTTATATAAAGGACCTAAAGAATCTTCCACACAAGTTATTACTAACCTTCCTTTGATTTAAACTACTAGGAAAACTTTACATCCATAAATCTTAAATGCTAAGTTTCCAATTTTTGAGGTATCATTGATTTCTCTAAATAAGTAACACAAAATAAAATAAGACATTGATGACATTAGTATCTCAATTGTAACTCAATTTCTTTAACACCAATAATATTTCTATCTTCTAATTAAAGCCCTTTTAATAAAATAAGTTTACATTTAATTTTCAAATTCTAGTAATCTTCCTTATAATTTGATTCTCTATACATTATTAATAACACTAGCCTCTAACAAAATCCATTAAAGTAACAACCTCCAAATATTAAATTTAATGACTTCCAACTATTAATTATTAAACAATATTCATGCATTATTCATAACCGATGCATGAAAGTAAATCCAATTGCAAATTAAAATATCTTAGTTTTCAATTAATGTGCTAATACCAATGTCTCATACTAAGACTGAGTATAGGTCGACATGAAATTGATTGATTGAATTACATTTTAAGGAAAAATATTTGGGTTAAACCTTGCATAAATCTGATTGTTTACCAGAAGGTAGTATCACACTAAGAATTGAGGTGATTATTACAGCTAGAAGCGTAAACTTTATTAAAGACACTTTTATGGTAGTGGATCGGTCAACCTAAGACAATGAGATACAGAGCAAGATTGAGTACCATGGAGATGACGGTATTGGATGCTCGTGACAATGCATTGGACATTTATAATAAGATTTCATGTAGAGCAGATCACTGTTTCCAACGTTGTGTAATATCATTATTGAATTTGTGAATGAACATAAGAATGTAATGTTCAAGAATCCCAGATTATAATATACCTTTATATTTTAGACTTTGTTGTGGAAAGAGTTCTGGAATTGGGTGTAAAACATACGACAAGGCACGAGAGCTCAAGAAATAGATTGCAGTGATAATACCATCGCACACGGTGAAAGGAAACGTTGTATCAGTTTATGCAGTGGAAGAAATATAATTGCATAGAATTTATTTGATAGAAGACCTCAAGGATAAGGCTATAGGATCGAACTCCTATCAGAAATAGTAGTTGACTCGCATCACTAATGGTGAATTACGAGGTGCATTGGATTTTATCAGCGGCTTACTAATAGTAATATTCATCTATACTCTGCTCATGAATATTTTGACAGGTTAAATAGAGAGGAATAACATGCAAGGACTTAAGAGAAACATCAAAACAAAATCGTTATTTTAAAACCTTATAAATTGACTATCATTTTTTTTATCTACAAACCCAGAAATGCAATTCAATCCCAAACGTTCTACAAACAAAGAACCAAGCATCTAAGAGGTGAAATAATCTAAAAGATTCAAATTAGAGTTTCTCAACAATCTGACATTATCGAATCAGGCATATAAAACAAAATTTTATTTAATAGCATACAAACATTACTATGGACAGGAAATTTACATACCTGTAATGCCTCCACATTTTTCCGATAAGAGACCAAGCTCAGGCCACTGTTTAGGTAGAATAGATAACAAGACTGACATAGGTTCCATGATATGATATCATGACACTTGTAGTTCAATCCATGGCTTTACTTTGCGATAATCCTGAAAGTTCAATCAAGGAAAAATTCTCAATCTACAAAACTCTCTTCTAATTCCTCCTTCCTCCCCATCTCCTCTCCCTTCATCCTCGCTCCCCCTCATTCTTCGTTCTCTCCCCTTATATACAGTGAAAAAGAGGCCCTTTGTGCGATCTCCCTCCATTATTCAGGAGTTATAGTTTTTGCATGATACATGGTTTCCACAATCTTTTAATGTAATGTTCAAGAATCCCATATTATAATATCATTATTGAATTTGTGAATGAACATATGTAATAATAATCAAGTTAGTAAATATTCAAATTGTTAAATTGTTTTCAAGAAATATTTAAATAATAATTTAAAATATCGATAATTTAAGTCTTGAAATAATATTATTAATAAATCCTTATTATTTGTTTCCAAGGTGTTTTTAAATATCATGTATTTGATAAATATTATTTCCTAAAATAATTATTCATTAGGAGGGTTGTGACATCACACTAATATGGTAGAAGGTAATATGATGGGCTAAATCATCTTTGCAACCCTTAATATATTTAGTGGTTCTTTGTAGTGTCGTAATGGACATAAAAAGTAAAAATACATGAAAGTAAAAGGTTTTGATTTGATTTAATGATTGATCCCACCCTATGTTCAAGCTTTGTGAGTCTCCTTGACTAGTGCCTAATCCACACAGTGTCTAGGAATGAAATAAAATCCTACAACAAACAAAATCTTGGATTCTTATAACCTCATTACCTTGCAATGAGAAACCAACAAAGGGAAAATACCATTACTCTCCTTACAAATCCTTACTGTAACAACACAATATTTAATGAATGGACTGGAAGCAAGTTTTATCTACTCCTTGAATATAAACTAACAATTCAAACATTCATAACAACTAATGTGATATGAGAACCATGAACAATCCTTGATTATATGATTCAAAAGATGATGCATAACAATGTGGAGACAACAATATATTGGCATTTAAATATGAGAAAACACAATGAGTGTTTGAGTTATCTGCTATTATTATAGAGAAAAACTTACAACATTCCTTCTCTGAGTCTTAGAGGACTTATCTATTCATCTTGACTCTATACAAAGACTTAAAAAAACTAAGAACTAGAACCCTAAGAAAAACCATAAAACTTTCCTTTATAGTTTAGGCATAACACAAAAACCAATAGCCACAAAACCCTAACCTAACTAGGGTTTACATGTGATTTCAAAATATCTACCTAGGTGCAAAAATCTAACCAAGTATGAAGGAGGCATCCAACATTAATGCATCTAACATCCAAATCAGGCCTTCAGTCCAAGGAGCACATAAACTATGAAGAAAGCCCCTGCCAAATCCACAAAAAATCATGGCAAAGGACAAAGCTCTGAGAAAAGGGAGGTCAACAAGATAGAGGGAGACATGGGAACCACTCCATCATGATGGAAGTAGGTATAAACAACATTTAAGATCATTCTCACCCTTCAAAAATTAGAACTAGCAACTGAGAGGGAAATGACAACATTAATGGTGCCATCACCAAAAACTCTGCTATTCGTAAGTATTTTAAGACCACCAGGCTTGAAAGGAGAGCCTTTCTTTGAATTAAATGGTTTTTCAGGCCAATAAAAGTTACCTCTATTGGATGTTGGGCCTTGGACATCCCTCATACCTTATATTCTTCATCAACAATGGCATCAACATTCACATGGGGCTTCAGAGGTCTTGCATGAAGCTTACTACATGCATAGAGGCTTTGAGAGTCGGAGGTATGGCTTACTGCTTATCGTGAAGTGATAAAGCATAAGGGGGAAGGGGAAGGGAAAAAGGAGGAAACCTGATCCCTGATCCCATAAAGGTCATCAGATATCGAAGGTTGGTGGGTAGCTTACTGCTTACCTCTTACCACAAGTAAGATGGAAGTGTGAAGTCTAAAGTTTGAACAAATAAGGACTTAGTCGGATTATGAAGAAATGGGACCGCTTGGAGGGAAGCTTAGAGGCTTGAGAAGGAAAGGAGAAATTAAGGAGGAGGTGAGAAGGAAGAATCTTTTTTGGGGGTTGGGCATCAAGAGGATGCCTTACCTCTTACCATAACAATGATAAGAGGTAAAGGGGAACCCTAACCCCCAAAATCCAAAAAACTCATACTTAATGTTTTTCATGAGAGACTTCATGGATTGGGCCTTGGGAAGAATGATTGCCACTTGCAAAGAAAAGAAAAAAGGGGAAAGGGAAAGACCTATCCCTGATCCCCAAAAGATCGACACTTAGTCAATTTTTGACTTTCAAAGGAGAGGATCAAGAGTCGGGGGAGGCTTACCTCTTACCATAACAAAGGTAAGAGGTAAGAGGTAAGGCTGATACCTGATACCCGAAAGGGAGACAATTAGTCACCTTTCAAAGGGCATATCGAGTGTCACAAAGAAAGACTACCTCTTACCTTAGAAAAGATAAGAGGTAAGAGGAAAGGCCAAGGCCTAACCCCCGAAAATCAAAACTTAGTTAATTTTTGAAGGAAAGGATCATGGGTTGGGAAGAGGGAAGGAAAAGAAGGTGGTAGAGGTTAAGGATTCAACTCGATGAGTGAAACTTGAAATATCAAGGTGAAAAATGGAGAGAAGGGGAAAAGAAGAAGGGGATCAGGGGTGACAGAGGAGGGATGCAAGGAAGAATGTAAGTGAAAGTATGACACACCAAAAAACATATACTTAGCTAATTTCAAGATTTTGTAAAATGAGGCATTTATTGTAGGGGTGGCACAAGTAGAAAAAGGTGCCACTAGAACTCAACTTGAAAAACACAAAATTTCTTAAGTATTTGGCCTCTTATGTATTTAGCCTTATTGTGCCCATCATCTATAATTGATTTGTGAAATATTTAAATGGGGTTTTCTTTGGTAAAATTGCCTATGTTTTTTCTATTCATCCCCATATTCCTATCATATGTTGGTAGTTACAAAAATGCAAAAAATTTATAAGTTTGGGAAGGTTTTGGTCATTTTCTTTATTTTTTACAGGTTGTAGATTTCTAGTAGAGTACAATACATATTCTACTTAGCCAATATCTTTTCTTGACCATGGGTCCTAAATAGAAATTTTGTAAAGTCTATCAGGTCCCTTTTTCCCTTCATTTTTCTTTATTTCTTCGAGTTTGTGGGTTTTCAATAGTGTAGAGAAGGGGGATTCGCTACTCATGAGTCCCTTTATTCTCAAGAGATTCCCAAGGGGATAACTTCCCTAAACTACCTCAAGGAACCGAGAAAGAGTTCTAGAATTAGAAAGAGAAAATCACAAGGGTTTTCTAGATAGACTAATGGGATCTCGACCAAAGGACAATAGCATAGAACAAGGACGACAGTGCGACACGCTAGAGTCCAAGAGGCGCACTAGCGTCTCTTACAAAATAGAAACTGAGTTTATCACAAAGAAAAATAAAGTGACTATTGACAATTATATTGCTAAGAACTTACAAAATATAGGAAAATAACATAATACAATAGCACTAAAATAAAGTAAAGTAAATGATAAAGTTAAAGAGCATAAGAGATAGAAAATTCTTGCAGCAACCCAAGTAATGAAGCCTCAAGCACATGAGTATCTTCAATACCTACATA
Organism: Sequoia sempervirens; assembly: GCA_007258455.2. NCBI lineage: Eukaryota > Viridiplantae > Streptophyta > Pinopsida > Cupressales > Cupressaceae > Sequoia > Sequoia sempervirens. The sequence continues at coordinate 25,273 of VDFB02291540.1, forward strand.
TGTGAGATCGTGAGAAAATGCTGGGGATGTATAGGGGTCTTCCTTAGTCAAACTCTTGTTTTGGTGTTCCCACCTCCACGGATAGCCAGATAGATAGAGAAAGTGAGCAAAATAAGAAAATATGAAGTGATAAAAGCAATCCCCACTCAAGGAGGAGAACCAACATCACAAGATAAAGATAGATAGGGGATGTGATAAATCCCAAGATGCTTGCAAGCACAAGGAAAGAGAGATATTAGCTGCAAAGCTTAAGGAAGCCAAAGGGAGAGAGATAGAGTTGCAAGAGCCACGAGGGTTGCAAAGAGCATTGTAAGGATGTGAGAGTGCTTGAGGCTGTTGTAGCAAGCTATAGGGAGTTGTACAAGCAAGATAAAAAGAGAAAAAGAAGAGAGAAATGCCCGAGCCAAAGCTAGAGAGATCCAAAGAGAAAATGAAGTGAAAAGATAACATTTAAAGAGAGGATAAGAGGGAAAAGAAGCTTCCCAAGCTGTTACAAGGCTTCTTGAGCCGTTACCATTGACAAAGGTAAGTGACAAGTGGAAAACATGCTTGAAAACAATCGTTTGAATGTTGAAATGTCACAAAATGCTAGTGTAGCGCATGGATGTCTGTGTGGCGCGCTAGTTTCTACACACATGATGCTACAAAACGAAAAAAAATGGGAAAAGCAGAAGGTTTGACGCAAAAATAACATGCGAAGGTAGCTGCTGAAAAGGGGTCTTGAGCATCCCGAGAGGGGGAAAAGGATGATGCAGAGGCTAAAATGAGCCTACACAAGATGCTAAGGGAGTGGAAACTAAAGAAGATGCAAGAATGCACGTGAACTTGCAAGGGGTACAATTTTACGACATTACATTTTTCCCCCACTTTATTAGGCATATGAATCTACACAATATGCACGCTAAAAGGAAATATACTAAACATAAATAACATCATGATGCCAAAAGGATACTTTAGAGGAAGAGGAAAAACTATTCAGACCAAGGAAGCATGCCCCCAAGTTGAAGACCTACAAAACAAACACATTAGAAGAGAAAGACCCACACAAGAAAATAATTTTAGAACATAAAAATACAATACATCATAGGGTTAGAACATTTAAAAACACATACACACACGAAAAACTAAAGTATTTGAGTCAGCAAAGTGAAAGAGACCTCGATGTAAAAGGTTGACTTAGTATTATGCGTCGTCCCCAAACTAAAAACAATAACACATAGAAGAATTCTAAAATGAAGAGAAGAATGTAAGGATCAATCATTTCAAGAAAAGAAAGCACCCAAAAGTTAGGGAAGCAACCAATGCCAAAGAGAAAGAGTAATGAAGAAGATGCAAATCTTCAATTTGGTATACACAATTGAGAAGAAAGAGAATTTAAGAGAGAAATGGAGAAGCTAGAAAAGAATGAAAATTCCAAGAGAGATGGCTCCACAGGTCCTCAAACCTAAGGATAGTTGAACAAATGCACCACAGATCCATAGACCTATGGAAGGTGAACAAAAGGCTATGTAGGTACTCTTTCCTACAGAGTTGAACAAACTACACTAGAGGCCCGCAAACCAATGGTGAACAGATCATGCAGGATGAAAGTGCTTTATAGGTCCTCAAACTTGCAAAGAAGGAACCCTAGGTACTCTCTCCTGAGGGAAGCCCAATGTAGGGAACTCCACAGAGTTGAATTGGGTCCTCACAAGCATTTGGTCCTACAAGGTTGATTGAAAAGCAACCTCACAGGCACACCTACAAAGCAACATGTTAATCCACAGAATAAACATATGCAAGCTTGATGCAAAGAAGCTCTATAGGTTCTTGGTCCTACAGAGCAAGACTGATCAGATAATCCTATGGCTACCGCAAGCTGCATTGCAAGAGAGTCACATAAAAGATAGGTCTAGTCGACTGCCTCCAAGCTAGACGCCAATGAATTCATTTGAGATAAAAAAATTCAAAGAGGGTCCCTCGGGAACCCTTCAAGACAACAAGAGGCCCACTCAAGAGGATGCTCCAATTGAAAGATAGAGAGAAAAGAGGGGGTCCTTAAAAGGACGCACATCTCCAAAACAAATTATCACTACCCCCAACATATAGGGGAGGAGAACCATGAAGGATACTTAGAACATATAGGATAGAGGAAGACCTTGATATCACTTGTCATTTGAAGAAGAGGTAGGCGCATCAACAAATAAATGATTGGTGGCACTTGAATCATGAATTTGTTGTATTTTATCCTTCAAGGCCTTACATTCACTAGTGGAATGACCAGGCACTTGGTGGTATGCACAGGAAGAATGTTCTTCTTTATCATGGTTATGAGATTTCTTACATGTAGGAGAAGGAAGAGTAATAAAGTGGGCTTTTAGAAGCCCCAAAAAAATATGCTCTTGCTTAGATAAAGAATTAGGAGCATGAAGCAACCCTTTCTCTTGTGGAGAGGATTTTGATTGCTCACAAGAAGAAAATATGAAGATAGCAGATAATGGAAGATGAGGTTGAGTGGAAATCATGTCGACACTCAACAGTGGTTTCTGTTTAGACTGTTCATTCGAGCAACCAAGCCCCAAATTATGCTTACGAGGTGCACATTCTATAGGGACTCGAATGCCTTGTTCGTTACGCCCACAACCTTTACACCCATAGCCATATTTAGAAACAAGATTAAAGCTAGGGCCATAACGTGTTTGCAAATATTGAGAAGGAGGAGGACCTTCATAGAGAGCATTATTCCAGCAATGGGGATTATACTCCTCTATGGGATCACCATCAACCTTCTTGATAGGACTGCCAACATTAACCTATTTAATAGAAGTGTGATAATCTTCCTCAGAAGGAGGATGATCGATATTAAGGACATTACAACTATTGTAGACACTGAAAAATGTCCTAAGTCTGCGAGCATCATTTTTCTTGGTCTTTGTCCTCTAATAATTGAATAATTTTAATTATTTGATTATCCTCGATTGCATTCCTCTATTAATTAAATAATTTTTAACTATTTAATTAATTCACTTTCTAATTTTTCTTCTATCGTGATCAATTAAAATAAATTAATTGTGTCACTAACATTCCCTTTCTTCGATAATTAAATAAATCATTATTTATTTAATTATTTATCTTTATTGTTCACTTATAGTCATATAATAATAATAATAATTTGCTTATGCAATTAACCCTTCATTCCTCTATAATTATATAATTGTCAAGATTATTTAATTAGGTGTCATTCCTCTCCCCATTAAATAATTAATTCAAATTAATTATTTGGTCTCTAATTTCCATCTCTCCCCATTTAAGTAAATTGATTTATTTAAATGCCCACTTTCCATTTTTCCTCAAATAAATAATTTGAATGAATTATTTATTCTCCAACTTGGTCAAATATTCTATTATCATGAATTGATTATTTTTCAATTTTCAATTCATTATTTTTCTCCATTTGCTCATTAATTCTTGTCATAGTTGTCTCTGCCATAGTCATCAGCATCATAATCCTGCCATGAATAGCATATTCCTGGTGCATCAATCCTCCATTGTTGATCTTGGAATCTTTCTAGAAACTTGATCTTGATCGTCTGTTTAGTAAGCCCCCTCTCATGGATTCTCATATGTTGATCTTGGAATCCTTATAGAGGATTAATCTCAACCGTCTGTTCGAATGGTTGTCTTTAAAAGTAGCCTTCTTCTCCCATTTTTACCTTAACAACCATTTTGTCTCCAAATTTCTACTTACAATTTGTAGGCATTTGCACAAAAATAACAACAAACCTGAGGGCAAGGATTGAAAAATGAGAAATATGAGAGACAAGGGAAGGAATCAACTTCAATGGGGAGTGTTCTATCTCATTTTCTTTCATTTTGATATCTTCATTGTTTGTATTCTCTTATTTGGATCTGGTTTGTAGCTTAGAAGGGTTGGTTATCACTTTATCTAGGCTAGAATTGAATTAACCCCATCTTCCATTGGTGAACCTAATGTGAACAATATTTTTTGCAAGATTTTGTACAGTTTTTGCTGGTGTTTGTAGATTTTAGGTACGAAACGATGCATTTGATCAAAGCAACGACGTATTTGACGAGAAATGATGCATTTTTTGGAAAGAACAACACATTTGATAAAGGCATGATGGGTGGGAAAATTTGAATTTGAAAGTGTGATGCAATCGCTTTGGTGTGACACGACTCAACGACATAATTGTTGAAGAACGACACATTTGTTTGCTTAGTATAAAGTTCCAGTTTTGGTGGCTTTTCGATTTCTCTTTTGGGTTTTTCAAGTATAATAGTGTTTTTTGGTTACTAATCTTTTGTTTTAGCATGTGGCTTTGGAATGGAGCTCTCAAAAAACTATTTCTTTTAAAAAAACAAAAAAATTGAGCTCTTTAGTTTAGTTTTAAGAAAGTTTTCAATTTCATTTGTTTTCTACAAATTGCATCAAGATCATAAGGTTAAAAAGAATCCGCATTTTTCATTCATAAGGCTTGAAAAGAACCACAATCTACATTTTTCACTCATAAGGCTTAAAAAGAACAACAATCTACATTTTTCACTCATAAGGATTAAAAATAACAACTTGCATCTCTCACTCATGGGCATTAAAATGAACCTTGCATAAAATTCTAAAATTTACAAAGTGTCTTCAAATAATAGGCAAGGCTTAAAATCAACTAGTGTCTTTTGTGTTTGGTGGTTTGAAAGTGTCTTAGAAAGTGCGTATGCTCTCCTCTCGTGCCACTAGGCAATCTTGAGTGACCAAAAGAACCTATTTAGCATCTATATAATCACACCACATATTTGGATTTGGTGCTTAAAATTAACCCCATGTGAGTGTAAGGAAAAGGAATTTTGTGTAGTCCCTCCTTGTGCTTTACACGATCTAGGTGGTCAAACTACAAATGTACTTCCTTGATTTTGTCTATCCTTAGTGTTCCTACCACCTTGCTTCAAAAGGTGGGAATGAACCAAGCGGTAACAGGCTAAAGCCAAGCTCTTTCAAACTACTATATAAATGTGTGGTTGTGATGAAAGTTGTGATCAACAGGAAGTGGTATGTGATAGCTCTCCCCTAGTATCTTTATGATGTGAAAATCCCTTGTTCTAAGGGTTGGGAGACCTCTTGAAGGAGTTTATCATAGTATCCCCTGAACCGGATGCCCTTACTAGAAACCTTTGTGTAGAAAGCCAAAATGCTTCTATTTGCTAGCATAGGAGGTCAGACCTTTGATGTCGTCCCACACTTTTGTGGTTCATTGTAGAGATGGAAAATTTCTTGAGATCCTTGTGGTCTTAGGGAATTTGGAACTTGGTATGCCCAAGAAGTGAGTGTTGTGGAGGGGAGCCAGTGCTACCAAGTTCCTAGGTTATCCACTTTGAATAGTGGTGGCTAAAGAAATCCAAGTGGGAACCCAACAAATATTGTCCTTCCCAACCATTGGAATCGTGCTTGTTGTCTATATTGTGTTTTCATCTTGAAATCAAACATTTTCCAAACTAGACCAAAAACAGTGCTTGATATTATTTTTGTGCTTTCCAATCGGACTTCACCAAAAAGTTAAGTTCCATAAAACAAACTAGCTAAAAATCAAAATTGTCAAGAAACATTCTAGAAAATGACAATGTCAAAAATAGAGCCAATACCTTGTGCATCCAACCGAGAATTGGAAAACCACAACTATAAATTCGTGAACCATTTTCTGAAAATAGATTTGCATCTAATAACCTGAACCACAACTATAAGACACATTTGAAGAAAATTTTTACAAACGAAACTTTCAAAATTTTTTCCAAAATGATCAAATCATTTTCACAGTGACCTTTGACTGATAAACCAGACTTACAAGATTCATTAGTTCATCCTAGCATTTCCATTTAGGAAAACATTGCATTATAGGTTACTTTTTCCTCCATCTTTGCATTGCATAGATTAAACTTTGATCCTTAGGTTGCATTTTGACCTTCAAATTTTGAACATAGGAAGACCTTTGAGCTCTTGGAAAATCCTTGGTTTTATATTCTATTTGTCATTGACCATTATCCCTCATTTTATCAATCCTTGTCATTGTCACCTTTATCACATTTGAGTCTTAAGCTTGTGTCCTAGCCTTGACTCAACCTTGTCAAAATTATCCTCTTGGTTACCACAAATGGTCAATGACACTTGGAATTATTACCTTGGGTTCACATTAGCTTGATTTCCATCCTTTGTTTAAAATTTTAGGATTCCTTTGCATTTAACTTGACCTCATTTAGACTCATATTACATCCTCATCATATATCTTTTATCATCATCTTTCCAAACTTTGATCTTTAATCTAGATTGCACTTTGCACCTTTATCCCAAAAACACAAAAAAATAGTTCATTTTACTTAGTCTTAGCATCATATCATTTTCCCTCAAATTTTCAATTAGTCAACCTTTCATATCCTTTTTCATCTATTAGTTTCACTATCCTCGCATCCTTACCTTCATCTTAACTTTAGTTGCATTATTACCTTGATCTTCAATTTAAAATCATCTAGTCTTAATCAACAGTATACTTTAGCATTCATTAGCTCCATCCTTTGGTCATTTTGCATCCTCATATCCTAAAATCCAAGAAAATCCAAAAACATAGATTCATCCTCATCTTGCATTAGCCTCATTATCTTTATACACAAAAAAATCCAAAAACATAGCATAGTTTCATCATCATCTCGCATTATCCCCCAACTTGCAAAAGTCTCACATGGTTAAAACAAGGGCACAAGCCAAGAGAAAGGAAATGGATTATTCAAATAAACCATTTCATGACAAAACCCTTGGAATGGATTCAAATCATTCTACACCTCCAAGAGACACACCACCAAGAGACCAAACATGGGAAAACTTGAACTTAGAAGAATTAAACAAGCAATTGACTCCTCAAGAAATTGAAAAGTCCTATTAAGACCCAAGAGTTTTAAGCATGATTGATCAACTTGTTAGTGCCAACCCTAATAGATACTTCTATGCACTAGCTAAAAAGGGTGCCAAATTATGTCAAGGCTTTGATGTATCAACCATTATAGCAGAAAAAACTAAAAACTCATTTGCACTTGACATGCCCTCATCACAACAGATGACAAACATACCCTTTGGGACAACTACACACATGACTACCCTTACCACAAACATCATGAGAATTTCAACATTTGGAAATAAGGAAACCAATACCACTACACAAGGACAAAGTTTCACACTTGGAATCCCCTCAAATGCCATGGGAAAGACCTTCACAAACCCCCTTTTCCAACATACAAACCAGGATTCCACATCATAAGGTCCTAACCCTTTGATCCAAAATACAAATGAAGGTCCTAAATCCACACCAAAAATACAAATCAAGGTTCCACATCACGAGGTCCCACCTCTTTGACCCAAAATGCAAACCAAGGTCCTAAATCTACGCTTCACAACACAAATCAAAGTTCCTTATTCCAATTTCAAGGCGCACCTTCAACAAGTCAAAACCCACCAACAAAATCAAGAAGGATTCACATTATCTCACAAAGGGCCCCAAATCAAAATACTAATCAAGGATCAATTCCATCCCTCTGAAACACTAATCAATGGTCCTTTCCATCATTCCAAAATTCTACTCAAGGAACCTTTCCTTCATTCAAAAATACCAATCAAGGACCTACACCTTCAAATACCAATCAAGGGACCTTTCCTTTGTGTCAAAACATCAACCAAGGGATTACACCTTCATGTCAAAACATCAACCAAGGACCTATACCTCCATTTCAAAATACTAATCAACGACCAAATTTTCAAAACCAAGGCATAAACCAAGGGTCCACATCCCAATTCCAAAACACCATACCACATGTAAACATGACCTTCAGAATAAACCCAAATACCAATTTCATCCCAAATAAAAACAACACATACCAATATGGCAATTAAGGTCATACATCACAAACCATCAATCCTGACTCAAATCCAACATATGACCTCAATACCAACATCATGACACCAAACCAAAACAATGCAACACCAACCTTTGACTTGTTGATACAAGTGTAGACTCTTCAACAACAGATGACAAATATGCAAATGGGAACCAACACAAAGACCTATTATGTGGAGGAATTGTGCCCCTTCCCATTTGATCATAATCTATACATGCCACCATTTCCCCCTCATTTCACAATACCACCTTTTCCCAAGTATAAGGGTAAAGGGGATCCAATAGAACACATTCGAGAATTCAACACATCATGTATGGAGGTCTCATATGACCCTACCTATTTGATGAGACTATTCTTACGAAGCCTCATAGGGACAGCGTTAGATTGGTTTTCACACCTTCCTCCAGGAATTAAAACGTGGGGTGAACTAGCTGACAAATTCATCAATCATTTTTCCTTCAACATGAAAAATGATGTCACCCTTGCAACATTGAGCACGAACAAACAAGAAGAAGGGGAATCACTTACCTCATTTTACCAGAGGTGACAAGGTTTGGTTAGCAAATTTCCTTTTCATATTCTTGAAAGAAAACTTGTCACCATGTTTGTGGAAAACCTTAACGAAGAATTGATGATTCAAATTCAAATCCAATGTTGCACAACCTTTGAGGAAATTCTTGAGAAATGTGTCCTTATTGAAAGAGGTCTTATTTCCAAAGGACTAGTCAAAGTAAACAAAGAAAATATGAAACCAAACAATGACAAGAGAAAATACTGGTCCCAATAAAAATGTCATAAATGGAGTTGTTGATGCCAAACTCGTAACCAAAGGTCCAACCAGTCAACTTAAAGGTCCTTCCTCATCAAATGTATCCAATACACCAAGCACACAAATAAAAGACCAAAACCAAACGCTAAACACAGTCCAAAACAATAAAAAATGAAGTCCTCCCCATGCCAAAAGAACATACACCCCTTGGGTGAACCTATCGAATGAATCCTCAAACAGATTTTGCATTCAAATGTCATCACATTGCCAGACACCAAAAACTATGAACCTTCATTGATCAAACCTAAGTGGTGGAAAGAAGACAAATACTGTGAATAGCACTGTGGGAAAGGACACAAAACAACCAGATGTTGGAAACTCAAGAATATCATTCAGGACCTTATTTAAGATGGAACCATTTTAGTTGATAATTCACAAGCCAAGATGAATGCTGATCATACCATATTCAAGAGTCCCTTGCGAGACTATGATAAAGGAAAAGCCTCCAGTTCAAGGAACAACAATAATGCCAACTATACAACCATCAAACACAATTACAATACTATCATCCTCAATGTGAAACCTTTTGATGATCACATTGCTACTATCACCATAAACAAGCCAAAATTAGATTGTGTTGTTGCCACCCACAAAACCAAGATAATTATTCTAGGTCCTTCAACAAATCCCAAACTGAAAAGTCAATATAATCTCGTAGATCAACTAGGGAAAACTTCCACACAGATTTCCATCTTGGAGGTCCTTTGCATATCCCCACAACACAGAGCCATCCTTGACAAAGCATTGCAAGAATTCTCCATACCCACTAACCTAGATGTCAATGAATTTTAGGCCATGGTTGGATACCTAGCTATGCCACACCATGTCACCTTCTCTGAAAAAGATTTTTTCACACCAAAATATAATCATAATGACCCGCTACACCTTGAGGCATGCATCAATAAACACAAGATCAGATGAGTCCTAGTAGACGGTGGAGCGGGTCTGAGCATTTTCTCACTAAAATTGGTGAAAGAATTGGGATAATCTGAGAATTGTATAGACCAAACCAAGAAAATTTTGATCAAAGCTTATGATGATGCTAAGCGTTTTTCTAACGGTGTAATTTCACTTCTTGTAAGAGTTGGTCCAGCAATACAAAACATAGTATTTCATGTCTTGAATTTGGATTTGTATTACAACCTTCTCCTTGGCCACCCATGGATTCATGCCATGAGGGCTATCCCATCCACCTACCATCAATGCCTCAATTTTCCATACAATGTCACCGAAATCACTATTACAGGAGACCCTGATCTTTTTCAATATTGTTCAAACCTAAAATGAATTGTTGAACATCAAGTTCCCATTAATCGAGAGGCCTTCACTTCATCCACCACTCCATCTCACTACATTGACCCATTCACCCTTGTCAAATCATCCACTTCATTCACCACACCTTCCATACCAAAGATCCAAATCCAAGATAGAGGATGTAGAGAATACAATATGAAGAGTGTCTTTTCCATTGGAAAATTGCCTAAATCTTCAAAGTCATATGGAAAACTGCATCTTCTACATCCTAAAGTTATCATCCACAATCCTCCTACCACCTTCACTAAATGGGGGGAACTTGCCAAAGAATATTTAGATGATCATATTCTCACATGGCTATATCAAGAAGAGGAGGAAACTAAAACTAGGAAATTGCTAATTGAACAATACTCAAAAGGGTTCCAAATAATGAAGAGACATGGATATGATGGACACAGTGGCCTTGGCCTAAATAAAAAAGGAATGATGGAACCCTTACACCCTCCTAAAGTACTAAATAATCATGGATTAGTTTTTGTACAAGTAAAAGTGACTGTGTGTGTAACCAATGCTTGGATTTGCAGGGGTATTTATAGAGTTTTCGAAAGATTCTGATTGGCTGATGTGATCAATGGTTGAAATCAAGCTTGTCAAGATGAACGGTGAGAGATTTTGGAAGTTGAGAGAAAGATGGAAGGTTGAGATAATAATGGAAGATGTTTCCTTCCCACAAAACCTTTCACTCAAAAATAGAGGCAACTTGCCATTTGTCATCTTTAGTTATGAGTTGGTTTTGTAGTTGAAGATAATTCCCATAATTAAATAAATAAAAAATTTAATTACATGTGAAAATAAATTTAGAAGTTTTCATAATTAAATAATTAATATTTAATTATGTGTGAGAGATGAAAATGGAAGGTAATTAAATATTTAAAAATATTTAATTATGTGTGGAGTGAGAAAAGGTGTCAAATTAAATATTCGTAATATTTAATTTAACTATGAGATGACGAAGGTGTTTGGAGGAATATTCCATTATTTGAATTTAAACATTCAAATTATGAATAATATGATAATTAATTTAAAAAAAATATAAAATTTATTTAATTTAATTAAGAGGAAGATGGAAGATGGTAATAATTAAATAAACTTATTTATTTAATTAAGGTAGAAGAATTATAAAAGTGAGTGATATAAATAAATAATTAAATTTATTTATATGTAGATGACTTTAGAAGATTAATTAAATAATTCATATTTAATTAATTGACAAGCTTGATCAATTGTGACCATTTTTAGATGTATACAGTGACTATCAAGGGTATCAAGTTACCTTCGAGTGCAGTTGCTAATGCTTCAGATGAGACTGAGACATCCAAGGAATCCTACTAATATGTAACCAATTCCAATGAATATGAATGGGATTCCCTCTCCTCCACTACTTTCATGGACCTTGATAAACTGTTTGGGAAATTTGACAAACCTTCCCTTGAAAGACACTTTAATCAAATGCTTACAATTAATCCCCTGCCAAGCTTGCCAAGTCCCTGTCCAAAAGTCCCTTTGAACAGAGAAGAGTGGATCAAACACTTTTGGGAAACCACTAATTTTTCCTCTTGGGAACCTAATGACTCTAATTCCATCTTTACCTTATGTTCCTACACAATGACTCTTGGAAATACCAATGATGGCTTCGCCCTTGTTTATCCTCAACTTATAGATTGGGATCAACATGAAACACCAAGTTTTGACACTTTCAAGAATGACGAAGCCATCGCTGACTTCTTGGGACTTCATGAGGGAATACTAAGTGGGGATCATAAGGTTAGATTTTCTATAGAACTCAAATATGAAACATACTTTGGTGAGGCCATCCTGTCCTCTAGTCACAAAAGTGAAAATGAAAAAATAAAAAATAAAAACAATAGGTCTTCAGGTGAAAATCGAAAGGCGCATGCTGACCGTGAAAAAGAAAAAATAAAGGACATATCCAAAGGTGAAAAAATCTCTAAGGTGCCTGAGGATGGAGGAATAGATTGTCTCCCTATAGATCGAGAGAGATCGTCATTGCTTATAGAAGAAATAGAAGAAGTAAACATTGGTACACAAGACAATTCTAGAATCATATAGTTGGCAACATCTTTGACCATCAAGGAAAAGCCTGAGTTCATAACATTCTTTTCAGAAAGACAAGTCAATTTCGCATGGTCATATGCTGATATGCCTGGATTGGATCCCGTACTTGTTCTACATCACTTTCCACTCTTGCCAAATGCTAAGCCATATAAATAGAAGTTAAGAAAGATTGCACTCCTTGTCAAGATTGAACTAAAGAAACTCCTGGATGTCGGATTCATTCGCTCGATTGATTATGCAGATTGGATATAAAACCTCGTTCCTATCACAAAACCAAATGGCCAAATCAGAGTATGTATAGATTTCAAATATCTCAACAAAGCTTGCCCCAAAGATGATTTCCATTTACCAAACATTGAAATCATAGTGGACCCTACTACTATGTATGAAATGTTATCACTTATGGATGGATTCTTAGGTTATAATTGAATAAGAATTTCCACTAAAGATCAACCAAAGATAGCTTTCAGATGCACTTGGGGAACTTTCTATTGGAATGCCATTCCATTTGGACTCAAGAATGCCAAAGCTACATATCAGAGATCCATGACTACTATTTTTCATGATTATATGCATGTACTTATGGAAGACTATGTTGATGACCTTATCTCTAAGTCTATAGAACAAAGTGGACACTTAATAGTGTTGGACAAGATCTTCACACGACTTGAAAAGTACCATCTTAGGCTTAATCCAAAGAAATATGTTTTTGGGGTTCAATCAGGCAAACTCCTAAGATATATTGTCTCTCACAGAGGAATAGAAGTTGATCCCACCAAAGTAAAAGCTATCTTGGACATGCCACCGCCAACCAACATCAGTCAATTAAGAACATTACAAGGAATATTACAATCAATCTAAGGTTCATTTCTTAGCTGGTAGAAAAGATCCATCCATTTCAACACTTGTTATGAAAAGGAATTCCCTTCAATTGGACAAAGAAATGCCAAGAATCATGTGATCAGATCAAGCATTACCTATTGACTCCACCAGTTCTCATGCCTCCTATTGACGAAAGACATTTGATACTATATGTGACATCAATCACATCCACACTAGGGGCATTATTAGGGAAAAATGACAATGATGGAAAAGAAAGAGAAATTTATTACATCAGTCACACCTTAGTCAGATATGAGTTGAACTATAGTCCTATTGAACGAGCATGTCTAGCAGTGGTATTTGCAACACAAAAATTGAGACACTACATGCTAAATCACAAAAAAAACCTAATTGCCAAAATTGATCCTCTGAAATACCTTCTCAGTAAAGCAACCATGATAGGAAGACTAGCTAAGTGGGTTATGATCCTAAGTGAGTATGACATTGAGTACGTTGACCAAAAAGGAATAAAGGGACAAGTTATAGTTGACCAACTTGCAAACACACTAGTAAAAGTAGATCATCCTTTGATATTTGATTTCCTAGATGAATCAATCTTTGTAATAGAGACACTAATATCATGGAAACTATACTTTGATGGATCCTACACAAGTCATGGTTCGGGAGCTAGAATTTTTTTCATCACAGCTCAAGGAGATTCCATCCCCAAGTCATTTCGAATAGAATTTCCATGCACAAACAACATGGATGAGTATGAATCATTATTGATAGGACTTTGAATGGAAATAAAATGAAAAATAAAAGATCTTCAAGTGTATGGTGATTCTCAGTTAGCGATTAAGCAAGTCAATGACGATTATGACACCAAAGATGAGAAATTGATGCCCTACAAGCGCATGGTAGATAGTTTTAGACTATACTTTGACAACATTATATTTGAACAAATACCAAGAATCTAGAAAAAAGTAGTTGATGCAATAGCTAAAATTGGATCTCTCTTGGACATTCCTAACAATGCCTCACAATTTGAGTTCCTGGTAGAACAACTATTGATCCCTGTGTTTGATGTCCCTAAAACCAAACTTTTGTGTGAACTTGTTGGTCTTGAATCTACTTGGTACAAAACCATCTATAGTTACTTGCATGACCAAATTATCCCTCCCAACTTGTCCCTCAACCAACACAAAGCCTTTATCCGACAAGCATCCAAATATGCCATCACCAGAGACACCCTTTACTTTCGTAGCCTAGATAGCACCCTCCTCTGATGTCTCAACTCAAACAAAGCAAAAAAAAACCTTACAAGTGGTACACCACAGTAAATGTGGAGCTCACTCTATTGGTCCAACCTTAGCTAAAAATTTCATGAGAACGAGATATTATTGGCCTACAATAGAACATGATGCCTATCACTTTGTGAAGAAATGTCACTAGTGTCAGATTCATGGAGATCTTATACATGCACTGGCTCAGGAGCTATAGCCATTTACTTTGCCATAGCCATTTTCTCAATGGGGACTCAACCTCATAGGAAAGATCCATCCCACTTCTGCTAATGGACATAAGTTTATCCTTGTCGCTACTAAATACTTTACAAAATGGATCGAAGCCATCCCACTAACCTACATTTTGGAAAGCATATAGCCATGTTCATCATGAATTACATCATTTTCCGCTATGGTATCCCACAGTCCATCATTACAGATAATGGTCGCCCTTTCAAGAATCAGGATGTTCATGAGCTTTGTGAAAAACTTCATATTCAACACCATTTTGCTACTCCATATTACCCCCAAGGTAATGGTCAAGCTAAGGCATCTAATAAGACAATCTTAAAAATATTAGACTGTCAATGACGCTTGTCGAGACTGGCACCTACAACTTAATCCTGCTTTATGGGCCTATTGTACCAGTATTCATGCCGCTATAGGAGCCACACCATATTCCCTTGTCTATTGATCTGAAGCAATAATTCCTATAGAGGTCGAGTTACCATCCCTATGAGTCTCCATGCAAGGCTTGATTAATCAAGAAGAATGTTGTGTATCCCATCTACATGAGCTAGAGTTGCTGGATGAAAAGAGATAGAATGCTTTGACACATTTGCAAGCATATCAGAATCGCCTTCGATGCAGCTACAATAAGAAGGCCCCCCCTAGAAGCTTTGACATTGGCGACTTAGTCTTGAAAGAAAATCTAAAAAAATGTAGTAGACTAAGAGAAGCCTAGAAAGTTTGAACCTAATTGGTTGGGCTCTTATATTATCACAACATCATATGGATTTGATGCTTATCATATTTCTACTCCTGAAGGAGAACCATTTTCTGAGCCTATCAATAGCATGTATCTTCGCAAGTACTACACTTGATTCTCAAAGTATCCCCTTAAAACGTCAAAAATATACAAAAATAAAAAATAAAAAATGGTCATCTTGATGAAAACCTGGCAAACAGGTGTCTTTGTGACAACAAAAAAAAATCAAAAAACATGGAAAAAGGTCAAAAAAAGTAAAGAGAAATAATTTGTCCAAAATTGAAAACCACTTCGGTGGCGCTTTAGATAACTACCATGGTGAAAACCTGGCAAATAAGTGCCAAGTGTAGTCAGTCTATGATCCTCTATCTACTGTTGCTTTATATAATCCTTTCATCCATTCACATGTCACTCGCTCATAATAAAGCTTCATCATCCTTTCCATGGCCTGAGAACCATCAACATTTAGCATCCTTTGCTTTCATGATCATCCTCTGCATTGACCACTTTCCCTCACGAATAATATAGTTGTCCTATACCTGACCGGGGGCAATTCCTTGACTCATGTCTTCATGGGGAATAACACATGGTATCATCCTTTTAAAACATCAAAATAAAAATAAAAACAAAAAATCATCAAAAATCCAAAAAAAATCAGAAAAACATCAAAAATCCAAAAAAAATAAGAAAAACATCAAAAATCCAAAA
>VDFB02291541.1:0-27351 GCA_007258455.2 Sequoia sempervirens
AAAGGAAATAGAACAATCAAAGTTTTTCTATATGGGGCTAAATGAGTCCAGCCTCCTTAGTAAGATAGAGGGGGGGTAAAAGTTGCATAGTAAAGATGATTATAGGGGAGGCTATGATAGTGACAAGGGCTTATCAAAGAAGACCCAACAAAAGATTAGCAAAAAATGATGTGACTTATTATCATGATGCACTACCTTAATAATTGAAAAAATCTTCAAAACATTGAAACTCTAACATCACCTTCATCATCTTTTCCACATTTTAATTTGATAAAAGATAAAAAAACATAAATTTTTTATTATTATCAAATTCTTAAAACTCATTATTAAAAATAGTTAAACAATGTAAATTATTATAACTCATTATTAGTGTAATGAATTTTAATGAAACCAAATTGAGCACCATATTCTAGACAAGGACAATGAACTTGGGCGCACTTTCATATTGCAATTTAAGGAAGTGTTGAAGAAATTTATTTGCAAGGAATTTGTATCAACCTATCACCCCAGATCAACCAAACAGTGATCAGAAAATGAATGGACAAAATTTCCTCCACTTGGAATTTGATGGCCTGTACGTTAATTTATTATAATCTCTTTAAAAAAGAAAATCACTATTCAAAATTATTTACTTAATCTATAATTCATCTGCCTTATGACGATCTGCATGTCCTAAACATTACGGTCGATTGATTAATCTAATAGCATTTCCGCTATCGCTTATACATTTTCCTCTAGATTATTTACCAACAGATGCAACCATTGCATGCATCTTTCTGTTCGGATCTCTGAAGTCGAACCGTCAAACGTTGAGTCAATTAAACCTTTCATCTCCCCTATTTTGGACTCTGCATCTGCCCTGAAGTATTCAGTATATATTTTTTGGGGATTGAAATCTTTGATTGATTGATGAAAAACTTCTTTAACGCCATATAAATTAAAAAGTTTATTACTGTCATTCATATTTTGGGGAACACTGAAGAAATGAATAAGCAAGATCTGCACAAGCAAAGAAGATCTGAAACAGAATCAGATTCTACAAAATACAATAACTCATCATCCTCCAGGAGCCTCGATAACCAAGAACTGAAAAAATCTCGCACTACCCAGTGGAAAGAGTTGGTAGAACAGATGAAGTCCCCAGCAGACTGGGATCACTACCTCAAAACTACACCCGAATTGCTGGAAATAGGCATAAGAGAAGGTATTCCAGACTCTGTTCGTTCCCATGCATGGAAACTCACATCTAAGGGTTACCACCTTCTGCATTCCCATCAAGGCCTCTATCATCAACTCCTAACTCAATCCAACTCTTTGTCAAATCAGTCCTTGCGCAGACTTGAAGACATGGGCATTGCTAAAGACATCCATAAAACTCTAGAGTCCCAGCAATTCTCTAACCAGGCCATCAGTACAAGGTCTCTCTACAATGTCCTAAGGGCCTCTGCAGACTATGATAAAGAAGTTGGGTACACAGAAGGAATGAGCTATATTGCAGCATTACTTCTTGTCTACTTGAAGGAAGAAGAAGCATTCTGGGTCATGGCTGCACTGCTAAAACAGGAAGGGAACAGAGGACTAAGGGGATTATATACATATCAGACTTATGATTTGTGTGTCTTTCAGTTTGAGAGTTTACTAAAAGAGCATCTCCCAATGCTGGCTTCTCACTTTGAGAAAGAAAAAATCAAAGCTAGAATTTTTTTCCCTTGGTGGTGTATGACATTGTTTGCTGCTAGCTTTCCTCTGCAATTAGTTGTGAGGATTTGGGACATTCTTCTCTTTGAGGGTTTAGGGATTATGTTTAGGGTTGGGTTGGCACTGCTTAAGTACTGTGAAGAGTATTTGCTTAGGCTAGATTGTGAGAGTCTTAAGCACACTTTGAGTCTGTGTCTCTTTCCTGAGGATGCCCTGGATCCTGATATGATATTGCCACTGGTCTATTCTTTTAGGGTTGGGAACAGCAGGATGGAGGAGCTGAAGGTGGATTATGAGAGGAGGAAGAATCTGCCATGCTTAAGGCCTATGGAGTGTGTCAGGAGACAGCCTTTTCATAAGAATACTGGAAAACAAGGTGAAAATTCTGATGTTTGAAATTTTCTAAAGGCCCTGTTCTTGTTTTTGTTCATCAAGGAGATAGCTATTTGGTGTATGAGACCTTTTTTAAACTCTTAAAGTATTAACAAGAGCTCTGCATGACAACTTACATGGGAGGATTCTACTGTAGAGCAATTTCTCTGTGTTTTGGTCGAGCATGATTTTGTCCTGATCTAAGATTATAAGGTAGTGGCTATGTTCTATGCCTAGTCTTTTTCTTAATAAGAAAAATAAATCATTTTTACTGGTAATGATAAACTTCTAAGTTTAAGTTATGTTTCAGGTTATTGGAGAAATTAGTGGAAATGTTTAAAATGATTTTATGTAAAAAATCTCAACCAGTTGAAGTTTGTACATATGTTCTTCCAATGTAATTAATATTGCATACATATATGTGAAGACTAAAACTTTTTTATAATAGTATTGGAATATATTTACATTTTGAAAATGATGGTCACTTTTTTAATAAAGACTTTAATATATTTAAAGTTTAATTAGTGGTCAAAATATATATTCAAATTTATAAAGAAATAAATGGAATTTCTGTATTTAATAATATAAGTTGAAAATTAATTTAATCAATCTTATTTAGAGTTGTGAAAGTTTTTGCAATAGAAATAAAAAAATTGAAAATAAATAGAAATGGAAATGTTTAGTCGATTTAAGAGTTAATTGATTTTGTGTATTTGGAGAATTGAGTGGAAATGTTTAAAATGATTTTATAAAAATCTCAGCAGGTTAAAGTTTGTATATATGTTGTTCTTCAATGTAATTAATATTACTATTTTATATATGTGAGAGACTAGAACTTTTTTTATAATAATATTGGAATATATTTTACATTTGCTGAAAACATTGGTCCTTTTTTAATAAAAACTTTTATACTCTTCAAGTTTAAATTTAATTAGGTCATCCATATATTCAAATTTGTAAAGAAATAAATGGAATTTATATTTAAAAATAATATAGGTTAAAAATTAATTTAATCAAATCTTATTTAGAGTTGTGAAAGTTTTTGCAATAGAAATAAAAAAATTGAAAATAAATAGAAATGGAAATGTTTAGTCGATTTAAGAGTTAATTGATTTTGTCTACTATTTTGATTATAACTTTTAAACCATAACTTAAAATCACTTCTTATATATTTTGGAAGCAAAATTAATGAAATCTAAGCTAGGTTGCTCTTAGAATTTAGCAAATTGATTATTATGTGTTGAATAATCAATGCTGAATGCTATAGATATGAATTTTCAGATAGACTTGACTTATAACCCATGGGAATGGACTTGTTAATAGTGATATATACAACCTATTATGTCATTATCACCACTCGTCCTTGATTGTAAGGATTGACAATATCTAAAACACCTTGGGGAAATCATTATATTGTGAGGGCCAAGTTCCCTTAGGTTGATTATCTTGATAAGATTGACTTTATAATGATGAAAGTGATTTAAGAAAATAATTGTTAGTCATGCAAATATCTTAGGATGTTGATGTAGAATTCAATTTCCTTTTAGTGCTATAAATTGAAAGATTTTTAGAGGGGTGATCCAACAATATTGAGTCCCAATTGTGGAATGGGACAAAGGAATGAGCACAAGGTGCCAAAAATTGCAAAACATTTTCAAATGAAGGACCATTATCATGACCTTCAAATGAATGTAGGTACCTTATGTTGGTAATTAAGGTGTCTCAACCTTGAAAATTCCTTAGTTCATTTTTTTATTATTTAATATTTTCTCATAATTAATTGGCATAGTTTATAATGCATATTATTAAATATTTGTACTCCAACAAAAAGGGGCATGAAAATTTGAGTTGACATTTTTGCCACATGTTAATGCCTTAAAAATAGGATATTAGTTGTGAAAAGGTGCCCACTTAATGGTACATTATGGAAGGCCTATTTTTAAAGATGTTATAATAGAAACTATGAAAACTATAAGGGATAAAAATAGGGGAGGTTACTTTAGACTTGATTACTAACTATAAGATGTATAAGAGAATTTGTAAGAGCCTTATTTTAGATTATTCATTTTAGTAAACATGTGTGCCTAAATTGGATGGTCATCTATGACAGATTATGACAAGTTGTAAGAGACTATTTTTAGTATGTAAGAGTCATATGGTTTTTTACCATGATATTTTAGAATCTTGTTTGGGCCCCATGATAATGATTTATGATGGTAATTTGGGCCTCCATGAGTTTATATATTGAAGGTTTGAGATGAAGATATTATTATGTTGAAGTTGCAAGTATTGAAGCTTTGTTGGAATGCTATCAAATTTCTTTTGCATTGTATGTTGGTGAATACTCCTACGAAGGCTTGCTTTGCAAGTATATTGTACCTTGAAGATTATGCATTAATATATTGAGTTTTTTCGAAGTGTGGGTTTTTTTTTTCTCTCGAAATGGTTTTTCCCACATGAATTATTGTGTTGTGGTATATTGCTTATTTAATTTATATATATGTGTGCTTTTACATTTATTTGTTAGCATTTTAAAATCAATTTTGAAAGATTTTCATATTCTCCTCTTAAGGTTTAGTGTAGGAAGTTGTATTTGATACCCTAAATTCCTTATAATCGGTATCAAATCCTTTCCAATTTTGCTTATAGTTGTGGGTTGTTGGGTTTTTTTAGCTAATCCAATTTCGAGTGGGAACTTGTACAAAAAATATTATTTTATATTGTTGTTGCAAGAATATTTTAGATGACACACATTAGGGAGAATGGAGATAGAAATATTTTGTGATGGTAATTTTGAGATGTGGAAGCTAAAGATGGAAGATCTGTTAATTGATCAATATTTGTGGGATGTTGATGATGAAATGTTAAAAAACCTATAGATGCTACTTTAGGTGTTCAATATGGTATCATGGATCAGGTAAAGCCAAAGGTCTGATTAGATTGTGCTTGGAAAATTTTATTTTAATTAATATCCATGAACAAACCATTGTAAAATTATTGTGGAAGAAACTAGGTGAGATCTACTACGATTAATCTTTAGTTAAAATTTTCTTGAGAGAGGAATTATATTCTTTGAAAATGGAAGGTGGAAAAATTGCAAACCACCTAGAAGCATTTAATATGTTGGTGTCTCAATTACCATTATTTGGTGTGAAAATGGAAGAGAGATGCCAAATTTTTCTTTGTTCTTTGCATGACTCT
Organism: Sequoia sempervirens; assembly: GCA_007258455.2. Lineage (NCBI taxonomy): Eukaryota > Viridiplantae > Streptophyta > Pinopsida > Cupressales > Cupressaceae > Sequoia > Sequoia sempervirens. The sequence goes on from VDFB02291541.1 coordinate 5,272, forward strand.
TGGTATTCTTTTGTTATGGTTATTGGAAGTACTTCTATAACCTTGAAAGTTGAAGATATTGTAGGTTCTTTATTTTTTTGAAGAAATGAGAAAGAAAGTTTATATCAATGAGAGGCCCTAAATGTACGAGGAAGATCTAAAGAAAGATACAAGAATAATGAGAAGCATGAAAAATCTAAATCCAAATCCAAGGGAGATCCAAATCTCTTGGTAAGTCCAAAGTCATTTGCTAGAATTGTAGTAAGCTTGGTTACTTTTGTAAGGAGTGGAAAGTGGAAAAGAAGAAAAAGAAGACACATAATTTTGATTCTCTTGGTCATTCCAGCTGATGGTTTAGCATCTCCTAAAGGGTAGCTACTCCTTATACTTAGAGACCCTAGGTCAGTGGCCAACAAACAAGATATGACTGATTTGCAAGCCTCTCCTCTGCACTTTAGGCTCTACATGACCAAGGTGGGTATCCCTATACATTCAAGTAGATCTTCATGCTACAATGGTGGGAAGCCTTCAATGGGCTAAATCATCTACACAACTCTCCCTTGTCTTCAATATCTTATGGTAGTATAGAAAGAAAACATAAAAGCAAATACTGGAAAGTAAAAAGTTCTTTTTGAATTGAAATTGGATCCACCTCAGATCTAGGATTTTGAACATAGACTGACCCGTGCCCTATCCACATGGAGTCCAGAAATGAAATAACACTCCTACAATAGACCCACCCTAGCTTCTTATAAACTTGCTTCCTTACAACAAAAAACCAACAAAAGAATAAAACTATCAAACTTCTTTGAAATCCCTATTGCATCATCACTACCTTAACATATGACTTGAAATAAATTACTCTGCTCCTTGAACAAAAACTAACAAATCAAACATTCAAGATCAACAAATGTTATTGAGAACCCAAAAACAAACCTTGATTATATTGATTCAAAGGCAGCAAGTACAAAACTAGAGAGGATGATAGAGCTACTACAAATATGAAGTGTGAAATGCAATGAACATTCATGTCATCTATTGTTGTTACATAGCAAAAGTTACAACATATCCTTCCTAAGTCCATAAATCACTATACAGACTAAGAAAAAGACTTACAAAAGTTCAAAGAGGATGGAACCTCAAAAATATTTACAAAACTTTCCTTTATAGTGCAGGCATAACACAAATTTCAATTTGAAATTACTAACCCGATCCAAACTAGGGTTTTGAACCAAAGCACCAAGATCAAACCATAGCCCGCCGATAATTTCCCCCCAAAATGATGCATCCACCAGACTTGAATTCTCCTAACACCTCAATCACACTCCAATAGAGTCATTTATGAATGTAGGCATGGTACTCCCAAGAAATCCGCGATCACAGTCAGGAAGAACATACCTTGAAATTGATTTCAGTCTCTGCAACACATCAGGGAATAAATGGTGTAGCTAAGAGATAAATTCTTCTTGGGAGAAGCAAAAATATGACCTGTTATTGTCTTGGATCGATCTTGGTAGCTGAGAAGCAGATACACCATAACTGTGTAGCCCTTTACCCATGAAAAGAGGTAGCTAGCCATTAGCTTTTAAATTCTAGCCATTGGATACAAGATGGTCAATCAAAACTAGATCCCCAATGAACTTTAAAACATCACCATCGATCTCCAACTTTAAATCTAGTCTACTCGATCATCACCTTTATAACATCGCATGGCTCACAACAATGATGTGAGTCATACAAAATATCGCCAACAAGATTTCACGACCTGAAGGCCTTTGTCATCATCCACCATCGCCACCAATGGTCAATACTCACCCACATGGATGAATCTCCACTACTTTCTGCTGACCATATGGGACTTGACCAAAGTTAACCAAAAAAATCAGTGAAAAGAATAAGCACCATCTGATCTCTTAAATCATCGCCATTGATCTATTTGCCCCCATCATGGTGACATCAAACTCCATTATTGTGCTTGTTGCCTCTATAGGTCCCATTAGAGACAGACGTCACTAGTCCACTAACCTTGCAAGACTTTGGAGAATATTATTTTAATCATGCAGGGTGCATGGGGAGTGGCTAAGATTTAGCCACACTTTCACTTCGATATCTGTCATTCAATCAAGGGATCACCTGCATATTTAAAAGGTTAATACACACATGTGTATAAATGATGACTTAAAAGGGGGCCACCTTAGGAAATAAGACTTAGGGGGGATGAAAAATATTTTTGGCCCGTGATTTAGGAAAATATTAAGCATTTTTAACTAGGGTGGTGACTAGAAAGACAAGGTAAGGGGCTAGCGAGCACATGACCATCAAGACATAAGTCATAACTTGGATGACCGACAACTGCCGATAACAGAGAGATCACTAAGTTGCCAAAAATATGAACCATAGAACCTCATGTTAGAGGTTATGAAGTTATGAAAACCCGTGACTTAGAGAAAATGACAAAATATTAGAAGTGGCCACGATGAGGAAAATGAGAAACAATGACATAAGGTTATACTTAAAGGTTCAACCCTATGCTGGTGCAAGATGCCTACATGATTTAAAAAAAAAAGTGTACGCCAAGGGTTTAGGGTTTTTATATATAAGGGATTAAGCCCCTCATGCAATCTTTGAACCCTAATAAAAAAAATGGAGGAACTCAAAGGCTCAAAAGGAAATTTTTTATGGAAATGGCCATGGATTTTATAAGTACCACGAGTGGCTCTAGTTGGGGATGCACGCTGACAAATAAGGCTGAGAACCGGATCTACAGGGAAGTATACCAAGAAACCATTGGGAAATGGAGTCAACCCAATACAAAACACCTCATTTGATAGGCCCAAGCCACCAAATGAAAAGGGGAATTAAAATTTACCCCTGTCAAACACCAAAATATTAAAGGAGTTGATCTCCTTCAACCAATAATTATTTTTGTCACACCATAGTAGCACAAGTAGCCTCTCTCTTGTAAAAACACATATGTGATTACCTTTGAACAAGTGAAAACTTTCTCCATGTTTTACTTTTCTATTACATGGTAACCACATCATATAGGCCACCTCATTTCCACCCATTGCATTTTCTAATTCTGTATTTGGTGACAAAATTTGAGAACACTGATCAACATCATAAAAAACCTTTGTCTCTTCACACCTGCTGATCACTTCACATGAATCAAGGCCAAAAGAAAAAGAATCAAACTCACATGGAACAAAAAAATACGCCATATCATTGTGTTGAAATGTAGAGGGAAAATCATTCTCAGACAAGTCAAACTAAAAAATTTGAAGCTCAGGAACACAAGGGGAATGGGAAGCCATAAAATTACCTTGTTGCTACCCATCAAAATTGTAAGCAACATGCTTGGAGTCATCAATGTTGATGTAGACCTCATCAACACATCCATTCAAATTATGAGACACTTTGTGTGAAGAGTTATACCCTTAAGATTACCGCTCTTTTTATCCTCTTTACAATATGCTGAGGAAAATGTGTCACAAAAATTTGAACTATGGCACACATTTGTGTAGCTTTCCTTAGCAACATTGCTCTACCATGAAAATTTGAGCTAATACTCATGAGAGAAAGACTATAGGCTGCACCCCTAAAAGGTATTCATATGCATCCATATGATCCAGCACGATCATACTCCTCGGGTGTAGACTCTCATCATAAATAGCGTCGTAGCTATAACAACACTTGTTTCTTACTTTTTTAATTTCCGTGCATCTATGCTATCCTCATGAATAAGGTAGTGACAAATTCCATAAGAGCAGGGCAAAAGAGATTGAGAAATCAAAACAAAGGGAAACAACCTCTTGTTCATCTAGAATCTACTTAGAAGCCCGAGTCTCTATCTCCATTTTCAACATGTCGGCCAAGAGGTACATTTGTAAAAAATCTTTTTGTGGGAATTTTGCGATCAAAGTAGAGTCTTTACCTTTGCCAAAGTGCATCGTTTGTTCTTTTTCTGTACCATCCACAGACACCTAGAGAAGTACCGCTTTTATTTAGGCGAGTTTGATCTCCATTACTTTCAACATAAACTTATCAATCCATTAAAAATCCAACCATCAATTTCTCCAACTCCTGAAGGTTTCCACCTTTGTGGAATTGTACTCATATCTGACTCAAGTCTCTCACAAAACAAATCAACACATGCTGATTCATCTGGCCTTTCTGATTCTGGTATAGCAAACCAACATTCCATGAACTTGTCATGAAAATAATATGGGGACTCATCCCCATATCTTTCTGTATTCTATAATACATCTAGAGGTGAGAAATTTTCCAGGCACCAGTTCGTATTCCTCCTCGGCTTTACCTAACTATCACGGTATCCATTTGGGCCAGTGAAATTGCGCTGTTGAAGCTTCACCAAACTAATCTATGAATATTTCTTTAAACTCATGCCATGAACAATCAAAATGCAAAGGAAGAATAAAAAACCAATCCTTAGCATCATCTTCTAAATTTATTACAAATAACTTCATGAAAACGTCCTCTTCTTCTATCTGACTTTCCACTAATAAATTAGTGAAATCTTGCCAATGCTTTGATGCTGATTCTTCTAAATTGCCTCTAAACTTAGGCAAATATTCCTTTATCTCTCTTGGAATAGAGTGTGAATAACCATTAATTTTACTGAAATGCAGAGGGTTATATATCTCCAAAGAAAAAGGTTTTCTTTGAGGATATGATTGTAGTTCACACATGACAAAATAGCTAGTAGAGGGGGCATCCATTTGATGATACATCTTAAATCTTAACCCTCTACAACTAGCTACATAATATCCAACTTCTCTTTTCCCTTTTGAACTAGTGCCTTAAAGCACTGAATATGGGACAATGTTTACCAAAACTTATTACTGACCTTCATACAACATATTGCAATAGAAAAATACTCGATAATTGTTGCAAATAACTCTTTTGATGATGCAGAATTTTTTGCAGAGTCGCCACCTCTTTGAAAGAGGAAAAGATCTAGTCAAGCAACAAAGATCTCCTTCCAAGATCAATAGATTTCTGAGTTCTCTCCACCAACAGAGCACCAAACTTCAAGAACACACTAGAAACATTGCAATGACCTCCTTCAAATATATAGGTCCCTTTGCAAATCTTTATCTTCCTCAATGAGGCAGAGCATATTTTCAATTGCTCACCCAAAGATTTCTTCTTTTTCCCCAGTGGAGTCGCCAATCTGTTGGTGGTTCTAGCTAATGGTCTGGCATCTCCTAAATGGTAGATACTCCTTATACTCAAAGACCTAGGTTAGTGGCCAACAAATAGGATATGATTGATTGGAAAGCCTCTCCTCTGCACTTTAGGAGAGGCTAGACCATCATTATAAACTTGCTACCTTACAACAAGAAACCAACAAAAGAACAAAACTATCAAAATTTTTTGAAATCCCTATTGCATCATCACTACCTTAACATATGAATTGAAAGAAATTACTCTACTCCTTGAAAAAAATCAAACAAATCAAACATTCAAGATCAACAAATGTGATTGAGAACCCAAAAATAATCCTTGATTATATTGATTCAAAGGTAGTGAGTACAAAACCAGAGAGGATGATAGAGCTGCTACAAATATGAAGTGTGAAATGCAAGGAACATTCTGGTCATCTATCATTATTACAGAGCAAAATTTACAACATATCCTTCCTAAGTGCAGAAATCACTATACAGACTAAGACAGTGACTTACAAAAGTTTAGAGAAGATGGAACCTCAAAAAAATGTACAAAACTTGCCTTTATAGTGCAGGCATAACTCATATTTCAATTTGAAATTACTAACCCTAACTAAACTAGGGTCTCGATTCAAAGCACCAAGATCAAACCACAACCCATCGAGAATTCCCCCCCAAAATGATGCAATCACTAGACTTGAATTCTCTTGACACCTCAATCACACTCTAACAGAGTCGTTTATGAATACAAGCAGAGTACTCCCAGGAAATCCATGATCACAATCAATAAGAACATACCTTGACATTGATTTCATTCTTTGGAATACATCAGGGAATAAATGATGCCACTGAGCAATAAATTCTTCTTGGGAGAAGCAAAAATCTGATCTGTAATTGTCTTGGATCGATCTTGGTAGCTGAGAAGTAGATGCGCCATAATTGCACAACCCTTTACCCGTGAAAATAGGTAGCTATCCGTTAGAATTTAAATTCTAGCCATCAGTTGCAAGATGGGCAATTGAAACTAGATCCCCAACAAACTTTAAAACATCATCGTCGATCTCCAATTTTAAATCTGGGCCACTCAATCATCACCTTTATAACATCACATGACTCACAACAACGATGTGAGTCATACAAAATCGCGCCAACAAGATTTTTCCACTTGGTGTCCTTCGTCATCATCCACCATTTCCACCAATGTCAACACTCACCCATGTGGATGAATCTCCACTAATTTTTGCTGACCATATGGACCTTGACCAAAGTCAACCAAAAAACTTAGTGGAAAGAATAAGCGCCATCCGATCTCTTAAATCACCGCCATTGATCTCTTTGCCCTCATCATGGTGACATCACACTCCATTACTACATCTACTGCCTCTATAGGTCCCACTAGAGACACACGTCACTAGCTTGCTAACCTTGAAAGACTTGGAGAATATTATTTTAATTGCGTAGGGTTTACGGGGAGCAAGTAAGATTTAGCCATGCTTTCACTTTGATATTCGTTGTTCGATCAAGGGCCCACCTGCATATTTAAAAGGTTAATATGCACATGTGTATAAGTCATGACTTAGAAAGGGGGCCGCCTTAGGACATAAGACTTAGGGGGGATGAAAAATATTTTTGGACCATGACTTAGGAAAAGATTAAGCATTTTCAATTGAGGTGATGACTAGAAAGACAAGGTAAGGGGCTGGTGAATAGACGACCGCTAAGACATAAGTCATAACTTGGATGAACAACAACTGCCAATAACGGGGAGATCATTAAGTCGCCAAAAATCTGAACCACAAAACCTCATGTCGGAGGTTGCAAAGTTAGAAAAACCCGTGACTTAGAGAAAATGACAAAATATTAGAAGAGGCTACAACTAGGCAAACGAGAAACAATGACATAAGGTCATAACTTAAAGGGTCAAGCTTAAGCTAGTGCAAGATTCCAACATGATTTTAAAACAAAAGTGCATGCTAAGGGTTTAGGGTTTTCAAATATAAGGGCTTAAGCCCCTCATGCAATTTTTGAACCGTAATCAAACAAAATGGAGGAAACTCAAAGGCTTAGAAGGAAAAATTTATGGAAATGGCCATGGATTTTACAAGTACCACCAGATTCTAAATATGAGAAGGAAGATGATAATGCATTTATTGCAGTTTTGAAAACCCATTTAGGTAATGATACATGGTTAGTTGATTTAGGTGCATCTTTTCATATGAGTTCTAATAGAAATTGATTTTTTCATTATGAAAAATTTGATGTCGGTAAGGTGTATTTGGGCTATGATTGTTATCTAACCATTTTTTTGGTCATGGTAGAGTGAAAATTAGATCTCTAGATGGAAGGATTAAATGGTCTGATGGCATGTTGCACATCCTTAGGTTAGCTCAAGTAAATAAAACTAATAGATGTAGTCAAGTGTAGGTTATCTTTTTTGAAATAGGTTGTAAGATGGTTAGAAGTGCTATGGTGATTGCTAAAGGTGTTAGGATTGACACTTTGTACAAACTTGGTGCATTCCCAATTAAGTGCAATAGTACTTCTATGAAGATCAAATCTAAGACTACTTCAATAGATAAAGAGATGATTACTACTTCTGTAGATGGTCATGGTTTTTGGGTACCTAAGGGTGTTCATTTTACAAAGTTAAAATTATTTGCAGAGAAGACTATGTTATGGAATTGGAGAATTGCCCACATTAGGAAGAAGGATCTTAGGACCTTAAAAATAAAAACCTTTTTGAGGGTTTAAATGATTATAATCTTGAATTTGATTTCTGTGAGAATTGCATATATGGAAAAATTATGTTTAGTTTTATTCATGTTTTTATGAATCTAGTGGTGTTTTGGATCTTATTCATTTTGTTGTGTTTGGTCCTATTGCTGTTCCTTCAATAAAATCCATTTATTATGTTTCATTTATTGATGATTATAGTAGAAGGATATGGTTTTATTTTTTTAACAAGTAAACCTAAAGTTTTCAATTTATTTAAATAATTTAAATAAATGGTTGACTTGTAGACTATAAAGAAAATTAAATGTTTAAGGATTGATAATGGTGGTGAATTTTGATCTAATAATTTTGATAGATTTTGTAAAGATTATGGTGTTCAAAGGAAAAATAAATTTTTATTCTCCACAATAAAATGGAGTTGTAGAAAGAATGAACAAGACATTGATGGAGAAGGCTAGGATTATGCTTAGTGGTATTCAACTAGAACAAAAGTTTTTGGTTGAAGTCATAGCCACTTCTTGCTGCTTGATTAATAAGTTTCCTACATTAGCTCTTAGTTGATAAATCACCTATAGAGGTGTGGGCAGGTCACAATCCTTCTTTAAGACATCTTAGATTTTTTGGTTGCAAGGCATATGAACATGTGCTAAAGGAAAATCAAACAAAGTTGGAGAACAAGGCTCTCAAATGTATCTTCGTTGGTTACAATTATGGTCTAACATGATACAAGCTTTTGTGTCCATTGATATGTTTTGCATACACATACAACTAAGATAAAATACTCAAATAATTCTACCTCTCTTGAAAGATGATTCAATCCTTGAGTAAAATTTCACTATCCCAAGGCTTTGATTGTCAAGTCTTGATGCACTAGTTTCACTTGAAGTTCATTGTAGGCTAGTTTACAAAGGTACTTATGTGGTTAGGAGTCTCAACTAAGATGAATTATTTGAAGGAGAAAAACGGTCACAAGATTTCATCTCCAATTCACTCAAATCACAAATTATTTTGAAAGATATACAAAGATTGAAGATAACTTTGATCAATTATTTTGAAACTTTGTAGAGAGATGTAAAGAAAATAAAAAATAAAAAGGGAGAAAGAAAGGAGTTAAGAAATTAATTTCTCAATAACACTGTATGGATATACTTAAGATTCATAAATGAAAAGAATATGTAACTATTTTAAATGCTTTGTTTGAATTGTTCACAACTACACATAAATGGTACAAATCTTCAAAGGAAAAATCATGAATTTAAGAAATAGATCATAGTACACCCAAACAATGGCATGCCACTTTGATATTTAAAAGTTTGATAAGAAATCTATAATCATGTATGATTTATAATACTCATGAATTAACTGGTCTAACATTTAAAATTATTTCAAGTATACGTGCAAACAATACTACTAATCTACATGAAAGAAAACCATGAAATAAGAAAAGTATTGAATATTCTTCAATACTTGCCCCACATATATCAACAATTTCCAATACTTTTGAAATAAAAATGGACCTTTTATAGATAACAAGATGTCAAAGTTAGTTATATTATCAATGGCTCAAATTCGATAAAAAAATGAATGAACAAGATTCAAAATGAGAGAATATGCCAAAAAAAATAGAATATTTAAACTGTGAAGTGCATAAAACTCTTTGGAATCAACATTTTTGAACAAAATATATCCTTGAAAAATGTGTGCAATGTTGAAGGAATTTGGAGGGAGGTACTCCACAAGAGTAGTTGACCATTGAAATATTGAAAATTTGATGAGAGGATAGAAATAACCATAAAATATCTTTAAAATAATGAATAGAGCTCTGAGCGGGAATGGAGGAGGTCCGTGCTTTATGAAAATCCCTGATGAAGGAGATGAAGATTTAGAGGGGAATTCGTCTGTCTTTGGTTTGCCTGGGCGCCTTTTTGGTTTCTCTGAGTTTTTTATTGTCTCTGGGGATGTTGCTGTCATTTTCTTTCTGGAGTTTCACCCTGTGGAGGTTTTGTTTTCTGCTCTCCTCTGCCAGTCTGTTTGTGTTGAGGATTTGATTGATGCATCGATGGTCTTGGGACCATCTCTTTTTTTTTTTGAGGCCATTTGGGCTCCTCTGGGTGTTGGTTGGGAGCTGTGGTGTGGGAGGCTCCGTGCTTTCTCTTCAAGATGTGCACTGTGATCTGGATACGTTGAGTGGGTGGTCTCCTGTCGTCGTCATCCTCTCTGTGCTTTGCTACTTCGTGGGCCTTGTGGAAGTTGTGGCTGTAGCTTTTGGGTTTTCAATTGGTGCTACTGGGTCGGTGGCTTTGTTGGAAGCTGAGGGTACCCTGCTGTCTCATCGTAGGATTTTTGTGCTAACTGGGGAGGCCCCCTCCCTTGTTGGGGATTGCTTTCCTTATTTTATCCTCATTCTGGCCCCTTCTGGGAATCTTGAGAGGTGGTTACTTTTGAGGAGTTTCCTCTTCTTGTGCTATGGCAAGTGTATGGTGTTTTTGTCTCTGCCTTCGTTTATGTCCTGTTTCCCATTTGGTTTGTTCTTCTTGGTGATGCTGTTGTTTTGGACATGGATTTTGTACTTAGTTTGGTTCCAGTGTTGGTTGTTGGTACCTGTTTTGAGTTGGGCTCATGTTGGGTGGTTATTTCCTTTGTTTTGGAAGAGGGTTTGAAGGTTTTGTATTGGAGAGGTCAAGCTTTTGCTGAAGCCTTTGGTATCACTGTCTATAAGGAGGTTTTGTTTATGATGTTCTTCACTAGTGCTGAGAACACATAGTTGTTGCCTATTTTTGAAGAGGTGGTTTCTGAGTTAATGAACTTTAAGCTTCTTAGGGCTTTGTTAGCTGAATCTTTGGTGGCTCAGACTCCTGTGGGGGTTGGTTTGAAAGCTTGTTTGGGGAAGTTGTTTGTATTGCTTAAGGATGCCTTTGTGGGTTTCTTTCTTGGTATATCTACTTTGCATTTGCAAGGTTTGCAAATGTCTCTATTGGTGGGGTTGCTTCCTAAGTTCCTGTTGAAGGACCAGGTACTATGGTTGCCTATGGTTACTAAATGTATTCTCTCTATGGGGTTGTGTGCTACCTTCTAGGCTCCTTAGATGGTGTTTCCTAGTGAGGTGGAGTCCTCTCCTTTTGAGGTGGAGACCTCTCCTATGGAGGTGGAGAAGGGTTGTGAGAGTGGGTTGGGTTGCTTATGCTTCTTTAGTAAGTCTTCTCCCTTACTACTCCAATTGAGGTGGAGACCACTCCTATCGAGGTGGAGTTTGTGTATGTTGGAGACTCTTTGCTACTATGGATAGAGTTATTATAGTAACTTCTCCTATAGAGGTGGAGGGGTAAGCTAGTTGACGGTGAGAATTTGCTTCTTCAACTCTTTTGTTGTGTTCAAATTTTATTTGGAATCTCTAAGAGTTAAGAGTGTTGTGAGATGCTTGTCTCATGATTTGCTGGTTCAAAAAAATTTGAAATATGCATTTTCTAGGTGGAATTTCGTGTTGTTTTGTCCACCCTTGGGGAGGGTTTGGTGTTTGGGTGTGATGTTGTTGCATTGTGGATGGTTGTTTGGCCTGTTCAGTTAATTATGAGGTGGAACCATATGGTGGAATATTTTGAAGGTTACCAATGGAATCATGAGTTGTGCCAAGCTGGGTGTGGCCTTAGGACTTATCTTTCTGACTTGGGTTGACTTTCAAAGTTTAGTTTTTTTGAGCATAAGGCTTGCTGCTGGTTGGCTGTTTTGAAGAGTGCGCATGGTATCAAAATTTCAAAGAATGCTAATCTTTTGATGGATGGGAGTGGGGTTGTCTTGCCCACTCTTGGAATGGTTGTTGTTACCATTGAAGCTAGCCTAGATTGGAGGAAGTTGTTCTCTCATTTTGGTGATCAAGGGGATTTGTTAGCTAATGCCAATGATTGGCATTGTTCCTGTGTTGTTTCTTGATATGGTTGTTCTGCTCTTTTTGTGGGTTGGTTTTTATATTCCAGACTTCTATTTCTAAATAGCTTTGCTATGGTTTCAGACTTGTTGGTATATGGTGGACCTGATAAATGGTCTTTGTGATTTAAAGAACCATTGTAGTAATCTCTTGTTTTTGATTAGGTACAGTGGTTCCATGGTGACTGTTCTATTTTTTGGCCTACGTGCCTCCTTGGATATGTTGTTTCTTCTTGTTGGCTAGCGGTGTTATTTTTCCCACCCTATTTTCTTTTAAATTCTGGCTATACTACGGGATAAGGGCCCTTCCCCTACTTATACTATCAAAACCACAAAAGGGACTTCAATTTTTTACTTCACTATCACTCTCCACAATGCATTCTCCTTTATATTTTCTCTTATCACAAAATCATTATAAGTAATGAAAAAATTTCTTATCTTGCTTCTTTCATGGTTTCTCATGAACTTCCATATGTGTTTATAAGACCCACAAGTCAAGGAGACTTGAGCATATCTCATATCTTTTTTTTTTTTTTGCACTTACACTTATTTATTAGTGTCAGTGTCAACAAATTGGATCATTTCTTTTGCCTTGAATTTTGTAGCTTGATCTTCCAACATGTTACAAAACATTTCCTCAAACCTTTTCAAGGATTCTTCTTCATCTGAAGTGATATGAGAACTAAAGCTAGTTTCTAATAACTTTTCCATAATAAAAATTTCTTTGAACTTAAGATCTATCAAAAACTTCCCCAATTCATCAATTTTCTAAATGTATTCATTCAACAATTGTTCTTCCTAATTAAGATGTAAAATCCATGTTTTGATATTTTCAAAGGTTTCATTTAAAGAAATATTTTCTCTCAAATGCAACTTATCACTTAAACTATCAATTTCCCCAATCCTAAGAAATTCACTTTGATCTTGCTCTAACTAGTCTTTACAATCATCTATCAATATTTTAATTTTCTCTTCCCATGCTAGCGCATCATCCCATTTCTCAATAGAAATTTTAATTGTTCCTTCTCCTCTTGAAATTATTTTTTTCATCCACTCTTTAGTGATGATACTTATATGTTTCATCTTGTCTAACGAAGAAACTTCATCTTAAGAGAGAAGGATAGGAGTGTTGGGAATTCGACCAACTAATTTTAATGGGTCTGGTTTCTTAGTGTATCCATGTAGCTTTAAGACCCATCTCTTTAATTATCATTTCTTTAATTTATCCTTTTGAATTTTAGAAGCAACAATACCTACACTAGCCTTTAATTCTTCTATATCCTACTCTTTGGTGGTATATTCAAAATGTATAGTTGACACTTGATAATCAATAGAAGTGATTTCATGCTGATCTCTTGACACCATTGAAGTTGCAACTTGGGCAATCCTTTCTCTTGATGCATCCCTGGAAATTGATGACTAAACCCTAGCTATTTTCCTAGGCTTAGGAGTATCAATTATGTGTATTAAAATATTCAAATCTAGAGTCACCACTTCAATTTTCTCTTATTTGTGCACTTTATTGACCATCCAAGGAGTACCGAGCTATTTTACATTCTTCTATTTTTGTGATCTATATGGTGACCTAGTGATGAGGCCGTCAATCACATTATTTAATAATGTCAATCCAAGGACGACATCCAAAGGAAATATGCAATAGGAGAGACAAATTTATGGTTAACAACCCTTCTACCACACTTCACACTTGCTGAAATAAAATAGCACACTTGCAGGAATTGAAAGAGAACACTTACAGAATTGAAAGAGCACACCACACTTGCAGAAATTAAAGAGCACACTTGGAAGAAAGTAAATTGCTGAATTGAAAGAAAATAATAAACATAGAAAACACCTGTAGGTTTACAACGGGATATACAAATAAATGTTTACAAAACATAAAAGAAAGAGAATAACAACTTATAGAATAAAAAAATAAAAAAAGAAACAAATAAAATACATTGATCCATCTTCCCTAGAATGAGTGGCCAGCTCATTCCATGGAAGAGGATTTTATTTAGAACACATGCTTTTTCTCGAACTTCAAAATATATTTTATTGATTTATTGCTTCCAGCTCTTGGAAAATGAGAAGGGGATGTGTATTTAAACGCAAATCAAAACCTAATAAAAGACTACAAAATCTAGGCCATTTAATGCTAAAATCTACTTATTCAGAAATAGGCAACAAGATCCACATTTCTAGGAAGATGTTGGAACCGCCTCAACAAACTATGGACTAAAAATACATATGCAGATTTACAAATTTATAAGTATGAATAAAACCGGATTAATTTAGGCTATTACCATAAATGGTAATACCTAAAAATAGGATATCTAAATATAGAAAGTCTATTTATAGATCTCAAGCAAGTGATTACTTCAATCCAAAGGATCCAACTGTACTTCAGTGCAATATTAACATCTCTAGAGTATTCTGTGCTGGTCTTCAGAGCACCTTTGGAGCATCTTCGAAGCACTTCTAGAGCATCATCGAAGCACTTCTAGAGAATCTTCGAAGCATGATCTTTGGAGCTACATGTATACACTTTAACACCTTTTTCCAAGATTTAATGGTAATAGTTGACAATAAGATAACAATGATTTACAAAGAAATAACCAAATATAACTTCTTTATTTCATTCTAAATAAACCATAAGTTCAAAAACTACACTTAGATCCACTTTATATGCAAAGGAAAAAGATGTTATTTAATTGTGCAAGATGAGAGAATTTAGGATTTTAATTAAATAATTAGATCATTTAATTTAAAGGAGGGGATTTATGACATTCAATTAAATAATTAATATTATTTAATCAAGTGAGAGGAATCAAGGGATTTAATTAAATAATTTGCATTATTTAATCAAATCGAATGAAAATTGGCATGAAAGGGGTGAATTAATCCAATAATATTCGTTATTTGATTAATAGGAGAAAATGATGAATTTAATTAAACAATCAAGATTATTTAATTAAATAGATGAAAGTGGTCAAATCAGGATGAAAATGGTGTTAGTAATCAAATTCAAGTGCATGATATTGATCATGACATTTTTAAGTGTCTACATTTTTCCCCTCTTTGAAGCATTGTACTTGTTGCATTGTTTCAAAGAACTAATGTCTCTCAGATCAACATTGCTACTCAGATAAAAAAATTAAAATTATCTATTTTTTTTTGGATGTCCCATTATGCCCTAGCGGAAGGAATGAATGCTGCTGGTATACTACCCTCTCAAGTGATCGAGCGAAAATTCTAATTTTCAGGTCAAGATCACAAGATATAATATTGGTTCAGTTGATTAGAGGACTAAAGATACTTCTATAGAAAACTCAGATGTTTGATGTAGAACTATTTCATCATGTATAGACAATCATTTTCCATGGGTAGCCTCATGTATATTTTGATGTATATCACATAGACATTTGATACATGGATATAAATGTTAGTAAAGATAGAAGAATAAGAAGAATACGATAAATAGAAGTAGATAAATAAAATGAATATTGATTAACCATTGTTTTTGAGATGTATTTAGAAGTCCAACAAGCTATGATGATTCGAGACTTTATTGGATATGGTGATGAGAAAGATGATACTGTTTTGCCTCAGGGTTAGGAGAAAATTTATCATGTCCTTTTTTTATATATAGAAAATAGACATGATGCAACAAGGTATTGAAGACCAGGATGACGTATCTAATGCGATGGAATTTGACTCTAAAAATAGATAGGAGTATCCTTGTTCATACCAGGTAACATACGCAAACCTTGTTTGACCATGTGCAAGAATAATCCATCGAAGTAAGGAGACTAATACACAAAAGGTATGAAGAACTTGATATGTCCTAGCCATTGTATTGCTTGAGACTATTCTTGTATACACAAGTATTCACCAAGGTTGTATTACAAGAACATCCAACAAGCACAATAAATGAAAGACAATGATCAATGCCCCATTCCTTTCTCTCTAAATCATTTTGATAGATATCATTGAGAGGTCATTGGAATGGACCAATAAGATAAACCATAAGAAAAGATCAAAGTGATCAAACAATCGATGTTATTCATCTCTTTCGAAAAGGAGGTGATTACTATGATTGCCAATGATGATTCCCATTGTAGGAAGGATGTATCCTAGGACATGTTAGTGGATGTTGGCTATTTGACTAGTTCTAACTAATCGATACAAATGTTAACCAACATGTTTAACCATGATCAAGACTTAGGATCTTCGTATTTAAGGTTTTCTTTCTAGCTATTGTTGTACCTATTTCTGTTTGAGTTACCAAAGGGTGAGGGTGGCCATCAACTTATTAGGGATGCATGTTTTATTGTGGGGGTGTTGGCAAGAAGTTGAGTCCACTTTTTGGCCATTTAGTGGAAGTGTTTTCCCTGATTTTCAAAATTTGATAGATTTGACCTTAAAATTTGAAGCACTTAGAGATGGAATCTTGGAAAAAGTCACTAATCATAAAATGTAGTACTTGAAGTCTAGTTTCTAAATATGTAATTTATTTCAATACCCAGATGATACAAATTGATTTTCAATAGGTGTTTCTAAAATCCATTGTTTAAAAGTCAATTTTTTTTTGCCATACCATTCACGTGTACATCATCCATATTTTGAGCTAAATAATCATATTTTCCTAAATCCTTTTGGGAAAAGATTTGTAACTTAGTGAAGCACACTTTCACTATTTTTTTCTAATTTTTATTGAATATATTTTTTGTTAATTTTATTGGCCATATTCGTGTTCTGAAAATCGCCGCGGCACGCCACAAGTACGAGATGACCTAAACTTATCATTTTTGATTTTTTTTAAAATTGAAAAGAATTATCTAAAGTACGCTTTCGTACAATTCGTTCGTGAAAATGTTATGTTGATAAAAAGTTATTAAAATACTAAAAAACCCTGATAATTCAAGTTTATGGACCTGTTTAATTAGAAATTAAATGAAAAATAAAAAAATTAATCCAATTGTAAAAAAAATATATTTGGAATCTACATTGTCTAATCTATAATGGGTTTTAATTTCATCAAAAAAATTTGCAAAAAAAGTCTTCAAACATATGCCCAAAGTCACTATTTTCTTGTGATACTTCAAGACCTTCAACTTGTGGTGGTCAAACTAGGTCCGTATCTAGGTTCAGATCCCTAAACCTTTCCCAAACCAAAACAAAAGCACAAACCCTAATTAAAAATCCATATTTTTAAAACTGATCCTCGTTTTCTAAAACTGATCTCATTTCATAATTTTTTATGCTTTACTTAAAATGAAATCCCTCGCTTAGCAAATGGGATCCCTGCTTTGAAAATTGTGTTAAAAATGGAAAATTTCCATTTTTTGGAAAAATTAAATGGATACTATTTTGAAAAAGTTTCCAAAATGGATATTTCAAAACAGAATTCTAAAACGAGATCCCATTTTGAAAACTTTCCAAAATGGAACTTTAAAAATAGGATCCCGCTTTAGAAAGCGTGATCCTCGCTTTGTAAAATAGAATCTCGTATTTTGCAAATGGATTCCGCTTTTAAAAAATGAGATCCCGTTTTTAGATTTTAGGCTCAGGATCCTGAACCTAAATGGGATCCCGTTTTCTTGAAGCTGATTTCATTTTTTTTCCTAAGGAAAAAATTTCCACGTTTCATAGACTCATCTTTTTGCTCTTACCCGTGGCGAAATGGGACGTGTGATTTTGAATTTTTGAAATATTTCAATGTTTTTGATGTTTTGAAAATGTTCTGAGGCTATTTTTGAGATTATTTGAATGTTTAAGTTTTTGATTTATGGTTGATTTGGATATTTTTGGGGATTTTTGAGATGTTTCAACTATTTTTGTGATTTTAAAAAATGAGTTGAATGTAATTGAGATTTTAAGGATATTTTGGATGTTTTGAATGTTTTTGATATTTTTCGTATGATTTTGACAAGTGGATATGGACATGTGATGATATTAGTGATCTATTTGAGATTTTATTAAAAACCAAGCTAGTATTGATTGATTTGATTGATTGATTGTCGATAGTAATAGCATTGTTGAGGATACACAATAATGCAAGGATAGTGTTGAACAACACAAGGATTGGGAAATGATATATCCCAAGATGATGGTGAATTGATTGGATAAGATAAATCAAGATTTTGAATCTAGGCTTGGAACAAAATCTATTGGAATGATTTGATTTGATGTTGAAGTGTAAGTTAGAAGCAACTGATATTAATTGTTTGGATTGATGTTTGATAAAAGCTAAATCGTGATAAGGAACATCTTCTCGTCAAAATGTGCCATGGGCTAGTGATTTTGGACTTTTACTTACAAATATTTTAACCAATTTGATTTCACATTAGCAAATGTTTAGATCACCACATAGTTGGAGGATATAGCTCAAGATTTATTCTCGAAGCAAGATGTAAGTATCCGCCCCTAGTGTCTAGAAATGTATGGAATGCCATGGGTGGATGCTTGGATAGTTGAATGGATTGGATGGTGAGTATGCAAAGAATGACAAGGATTATCTTATGATAAGATAACATGTTTAGATAGATAATGATCATTTGGATAATTCTTCATGAATCAGATAATGCTAGATAAGGTAGGATCAATGATAATGACCCATGTCAAGATTTTTCCATAAGCAAGTATGAAGTGCACACCAAAGTTTTGTCAAGATCAAGATAATGTGGATTTGAATGAAAATGGATTGGATAGATGGTTCATGGATTTATTCAAGATATGATAAGATGCTTCCACCTAAAATGGCACACATAGATGCTCGATTCTACACATGATGCCCATTCACTAGGTTTTCCTCATGGTACTTGTCCAAAGCACCACCATAGTGGTTTTCACTGGAGGATGATTTTTTTCTTAACTATTTTCTAGATTTTTTTTTATTTTTTAAAGATTTATGCTTGTGTTGAACCACCTAGTGGTGCTGATGTAGAAACTACTAGTGTTGATATAGATGCTTCTCTCATGATGTGCCAATGATATCCCACTTGGATGAGTTTTATTTCAGATCTACTTGCCATTTCTATTCTTGTCTTCAGTCTTCTTTTCAGGATGATTTGGAGTTTGATCCATCTTTGAGCTTTCTCCTATCTCAAATCCTAATCCACCTTTGTCTTTAGATCCTTTCTGATTTGCAATAATTTCATCAAGGTTTGTAGAACCCATCTTGAATTTGTCTTCATGGCTCTTTTCTTTTTCCAAATCTGATCTCAAGGTCATAATTTCTTCTTCAAGCTTTGTACATTCTTCATATTTGCTTTTCACTTTGGCATTTAGATATTCTCCAATTATTTTTCCTTCTTGAACTTGCACTTTCAGACTGGTAATTGTCTCATTTGCTTGCTTTAGTTGCTTAGTGACTTCCTTATGTCTTTATCTGAACTTCTTGATTTTCTCTCTTAATTTTTTGATGCATTCATCTACTTCTTTGATATTTTCCTTCAGATCTTTATTCTCACTTTTAGTCCTTTCTAGATCTTCAAGGGCTATTTTGAGTTCTCCATTCATATCAACCATGCCCTCTTCTTTTGTAAATCTAACAAAATGTATCTCTTCTGAAGGAGTAGGAAATATTCTAACAACCATGTGTTCAACCTCCAAGATCTTCCCCAAGAAGTTAAGCTCCTTCCAAGTGACCAAGATTTGATACCAATTGTTGAACACCTGAAATACTAAGAGGGGTGGTGAATCAATATTATTTTAATCCACTTAAACATTTAGACATTCATTCCATATAGCATATTCAATTTGTAGTAGGAAAGGAAAGTATGAAAGAAACCATCAAAGGACATGGTACATGAACACCATATTTTTACATGGAAAACCCAAAATAGGAAAAACCATGGTGAGGAGTAGCTCACAATATATTATAACCGATTATAGTATATTACAAAAGTGCTCATTGCAAGTGGACTCACTTCCCACTGAAAGAAGAAAAGATAGAAGAGATTGTGGCGCATAACCAAGTTTGAATTGTTACAATTGCATCTAACATATATGCATGAATTACAATTCCATGGAAGCTCAAAATAATGACTTTACACACTTCATTATGATATGAATTAGCTCTCTACTCTGCTATGCTCTGCATTCACCTTACTCTCGCACAATTCACATCCACAAACTCTTATTATATCACACACACTTCAAATCACTTACAACATCAATTAGATTGGCCTAATTAGATGTATCATACCAATTATACCTTGTCAGCTCAAGATACATACACATTTTGTGCCAAGATACAAAACTCATAACTCAAAATAGGTCAAAATGGACCCATAATAGCTCCCACATAATTGATCAATACATATTCAAACTCTACAATACACAAAACTCATTAGGTCAACACTGGTAATGACCTAATAATAAAATTTTCCAGCTGTACAACCACATTCAGACACGTGGACCTCCAAACTCTATTCCATTTAGAATACACACTCTACTAACACTTGTCAACATCTCCAAAAATTTGCAAAGCTAGATCCCAATCTGCGAAGAAGCGCAGATTCACCAAAACATATGCCCTAAACTAGAAAACACCTATTACTATCAGACTGATATACTGTTACTCATAACTTCAACACCAGGAGCCAAAAAATTTGAAGCTTTGGATATAAATTTCTCTAACAACCATAAAATTATATCAAAAGTGCAGAGAAAAATCTTATACAACAGACCAATGTAGACCCCAAAATTGGATATCTTGTACACATAATACCTGTATTGACACTTAGTCAAGTTTCATGTCAATTGCCTTTACCTAATCAAACCTTATTGCAAAATTATACTTGATAATCATCCTCAAACATGCTCAAGCTATACAAATTGATCTGCACAATGGCCTTCATACCAAAATACAATGTTGACATCAATGACCACACTGTAATGCAATGGACTTATCCCTCATGCTCATGTTACCAACAAATGCATCAATGAAAAAATTCTTATTCTTCCAACATCCATTAAGCTCCACATGCTCCAAAATAGGTCCAAACTAAGAATTATGGACCAGGTCAGCCCCAAATGCTTTGACTATGAATCAACAATGAAATTTTGAGAGCGGTAACTTTCTACAAACAAATGCAAACTTCCTAAAATTTGGATATGATGTAAATGTCCTCGTGTAGATGCTATATCTTGCTTCGCGAGCTGAGAAACAATAATGCGGTGAAATGCAGAATGACATTCTGAAATTGTTGCAGAATGAAATGTAAGAAAACAAATGTTTTTTGTTGATATGGGATTTCTTTACAACCAGGGATGCTCTTGCATCAATTTCTCCCCTCTTATATTTTCTATTTCTCCTCCAATTTTCAAAATCATAACACACCTAGGCCTTTTTGTCATGCTACATGTCATTATCTTAAGTTTCCACCTTATGATACTTTTCACAAGGCTAAGCCTCCATTGTCTCCTTCAATCTTGGCCTTCCATCTCGACCATCCATTTTTGGCCACCAAAAATCTATAAATTGGAGACTTTTCCATCAATTTTCATCAACCAATTTGTGCTAAGTTTATGTTGTTCAATAATCATAACAACAATCCATTTTATGCCTAGATTGTGCTCCATTGGAGTGATCCACATCCATAGACATTAAGAAATCCAAGAAGAGATAATTAAGTGGAGAAAGGTGCATCCACTTCAGCTCAATCCAAGAGATGAGAAGGTAAAAGGAAGGGTAAAAATTGATTTATTTCTTTTATTCTCCTATTTATGTATTTTGCATTTTCCCCATCTTAACTACCTCAAGTAGAATTTGCATAAAATTATTATATAAATAATTTCTAGTACATATATGATTTTATTTCATATTATTTATAGGTATAACTTATGAAGTGTTTTTAAATTAAGAGAACTTAGAAATACCAAAGATCATGTGGAGCATGTTGAAGGTGAGAAATTTTCTAAACATATGCAAGATTTGCACCAATGAGTGAAGAAGATGCTAAGTTGGAGCAACCAATAATACAATAGATAGATTTTAAGAGGAGAAAATAATTTTGAATTAGGAGATATGATGCCAACTCATCTTTAATATGAAACATTTTTGAGTCACATATACAATAAGCTAAAATAGAGGAAAATTGGGCCCTACAAAATTGTATAAAATTTATCAACAAATACATATGAGATGGAGTTGTCAATAGAACTAGAAATATTTCTAATCTTCAATGTTTTAGATCTATACATCTATTATGAGGGATATACATCATAGTAGGATGATAAAGAGGAAATAATA
>VDFB02291542.1:0-21872 GCA_007258455.2 Sequoia sempervirens
TTTATTAGTGTCAGTGTCAACAAGTTGGATCATTTCTTCTGCCCTGAATTTTCTAGATTGATCTTCCAACATGTTACAAAACATTTCCTTAAAAATTTTCAGGGATTCTTCTTCATCTGAAGTGATATGAGAACTAAAGCTAGTTTCTAATAACTTTTCCATAATAAAAATTTCTTTGAACTTAAGATCTATCAAAAACTTCCCCAATTCATCAATTTTCTAAATGTATTCATTCAACAATTGTTCTTCCTAATTAAGATGTAAAATCCATGTTTTGATATTTTCAAAGGTTTCATTTAAAGAAATATTTTCTCTCAAATGCAACTTATCACTTAAACTATCAATTTCCCCAATCCTAAGAAATTCACTTTGATCTTGCTCTAACTAGTCTTTACAATCATCTATCAATATTTTAATTTTCTCTTCCCATGCTAGCGCATCATCCCATTTCTCAATAGAAATTTTAATTGTTCCTTCTCCTCTTGAAATTATTTTTTTCATCCACTCTTTAGTGATGATACTTATATGTTTCATCTTGTCTAACGAAGAAACTTCATCTTAAGAGAGAAGGATAGGAGTGTTGGGAATTCGACCAACTAATTTTAATGGGTCTGGTTTCTTAGTGTATCCATGTAGCTTTAAGACCCATCTCTTTAATTATCATTTCTTTAATTTATCCTTTTGAATTTTAGAAGCAACAATACCTACACTAGCCTTTAATTCTTCTATATCCTACTCTTTGGTGGTATATTCAAAATGTATAGTTGACACTTGATAATCAATAGAAGTGATTTCATGCTGATCTCTTGACACCATTGAAGTTGCAACTTGGGCAATCCTTTCTCTTGATGCATCCCTGGAAATTGATGACTAAACCCTAGCTATTTTCCTAGGCTTAGGAGTATCAATTATGTGTATTAAAATATTCAAATCTAGAGTCACCACTTCAATTTTCTCTTATTTGTGCACTTTATTGACCATCCAAGGAGTACCGAGCTATTTTACATTCTTCTATTTTTGTGATCTATATGGTGACCTAGTGATGAGGCCGTCAATCACATTATTTAATAATGTCAATCCAAGGACGACATCCAAAGGAAATATGCAATAGGAGAGACAAATTTATGGTTAACAACCCTTCTACCACACTTCACACTTGCTGAAATAAAATAGCACACTTGCAGGAATTGAAAGAGAACACTTACAGAATTGAAAGAGCACACCACACTTGCAGAAATTAAAGAGCACACTTGGAAGAAAGTAAATTGCTGAATTGAAAGAAAATAATAAACATAGAAAACACCTGTAGGTTTACAACGGGATATACAAATAAATGTTTACAAAACATAAAAGAAAGAGAATAACAACTTATAGAATAAAAAAATAAAAAAAGAAACAAATAAAATACATTGATCCATCTTCCCTAGAATGAGTGGCCAGCTCATTCCATGGAAGAGGATTTTATTTAGAACACATGCTTTTTCTCGAACTTCAAAATATATTTTATTGATTTATTGCTTCCAGCTCTTGGAAAATGAGAAGGGGATGTGTATTTAAACGCAAATCAAAACCTAATAAAAGACTACAAAATCTAGGCCATTTAATGCTAAAATCTACTTATTCAGAAATAGGCAACAAGATCCACATTTCTAGGAAGATGTTGGAACCGCCTCAACAAACTATGGACTAAAAATACATATGCAGATTTACAAATTTATAAGTATGAATAAAACCGGATTAATTTAGGCTATTACCATAAATGGTAATACCTAAAAATAGGATATCTAAATATAGAAAGTCTATTTATAGATCTCAAGCAAGTGATTACTTCAATCCAAAGGATCCAACTGTACTTCAGTGCAATATTAACATCTCTAGAGTATTCTGTGCTGGTCTTCAGAGCACCTTTGGAGCATCTTCGAAGCACTTCTAGAGCATCATCGAAGCACTTCTAGAGAATCTTCGAAGCATGATCTTTGGAGCTACATGTATACACTTTAACACCTTTTTCCAAGATTTAATGGTAATAGTTGACAATAAGATAACAATGATTTACAAAGAAATAACCAAATATAACTTCTTTATTTCATTCTAAATAAACCATAAGTTCAAAAACTACACTTAGATCCACTTTATATGCAAAGGAAAAAGATGTTATTTAATTGTGCAAGATGAGAGAATTTAGGATTTTAATTAAATAATTAGATCATTTAATTTAAAGGAGGGGATTTATGACATTCAATTAAATAATTAATATTATTTAATCAAGTGAGAGGAATCAAGGGATTTAATTAAATAATTTGCATTATTTAATCAAATCGAATGAAAATTGGCATGAAAGGGGTGAATTAATCCAATAATATTCGTTATTTGATTAATAGGAGAAAATGATGAATTTAATTAAACAATCAAGATTATTTAATTAAATAGATGAAAGTGGTCAAATCAGGATGAAAATGGTGTTAGTAATCAAATTCAAGTGCATGATATTGATCATGACATTTTTAAGTGTCTACATTTTTCCCCTCTTTGAAGCATTGTACTTGTTGCATTGTTTCAAAGAACTAATGTCTCTCAGATCAACATTGCTACTCAGATAAAAAAATTAAAATTATCTATTTTTTTTTGGATGTCCCATTATGCCCTAGCGGAAGGAATGAATGCTGCTGGTATACTACCCTCTCAAGTGATCGAGCGAAAATTCTAATTTTCAGGTCAAGATCACAAGATATAATATTGGTTCAGTTGATTAGAGGACTAAAGATACTTCTATAGAAAACTCAGATGTTTGATGTAGAACTATTTCATCATGTATAGACAATCATTTTCCATGGGTAGCCTCATGTATATTTTGATGTATATCACATAGACATTTGATACATGGATATAAATGTTAGTAAAGATAGAAGAATAAGAAGAATACGATAAATAGAAGTAGATAAATAAAATGAATATTGATTAACCATTGTTTTTGAGATGTATTTAGAAGTCCAACAAGCTATGATGATTCGAGACTTTATTGGATATGGTGATGAGAAAGATGATACTGTTTTGCCTCAGGGTTAGGAGAAAATTTATCATGTCCTTTTTTTATATATAGAAAATAGACATGATGCAACAAGGTATTGAAGACCAGGATGACGTATCTAATGCGATGGAATTTGACTCTAAAAATAGATAGGAGTATCCTTGTTCATACCAGGTAACATACGCAAACCTTGTTTGACCATGTGCAAGAATAATCCATCGAAGTAAGGAGACTAATACACAAAAGGTATGAAGAACTTGATATGTCCTAGCCATTGTATTGCTTGAGACTATTCTTGTATACACAAGTATTCACCAAGGTTGTATTACAAGAACATCCAACAAGCACAATAAATGAAAGACAATGATCAATGCCCCATTCCTTTCTCTCTAAATCATTTTGATAGATATCATTGAGAGGTCATTGGAATGGACCAATAAGATAAACCATAAGAAAAGATCAAAGTGATCAAACAATCGATGTTATTCATCTCTTTCGAAAAGGAGGTGATTACTATGATTGCCAATGATGATTCCCATTGTAGGAAGGATGTATCCTAGGACATGTTAGTGGATGTTGGCTATTTGACTAGTTCTAACTAATCGATACAAATGTTAACCAACATGTTTAACCATGATCAAGACTTAGGATCTTCGTATTTAAGGTTTTCTTTCTAGCTATTGTTGTACCTATTTCTGTTTGAGTTACCAAAGGGTGAGGGTGGCCATCAACTTATTAGGGATGCATGTTTTATTGTGGGGGTGTTGGCAAGAAGTTGAGTCCACTTTTTGGCCATTTAGTGGAAGTGTTTTCCCTGATTTTCAAAATTTGATAGATTTGACCTTAAAATTTGAAGCACTTAGAGATGGAATCTTGGAAAAAGTCACTAATCATAAAATGTAGTACTTGAAGTCTAGTTTCTAAATATGTAATTTATTTCAATACCCAGATGATACAAATTGATTTTCAATAGGTGTTTCTAAAATCCATTGTTTAAAAGTCAATTTTTTTTTGCCATACCATTCACGTGTACATCATCCATATTTTGAGCTAAATAATCATATTTTCCTAAATCCTTTTGGGAAAAGATTTGTAACTTAGTGAAGCACACTTTCACTATTTTTTTCTAATTTTTTATTGAATATATTTTTTTTGTTAATTTTTTATTGGCCATATTTGGTGTTTTGAAAAATCGTCATGTATGTCATGCATGAGATGACCTAAACTTATCATTTTTTTGATTTTTAAATTGGAAAAATTGTCTGAAATGCGGCTTTCGTGCAATCCGTTCGATCAAAGTCGTTAATAAAAAGGATTATTAAAATACTAAAAACCTTGATATTTCAAGTTTATGGACCTGTTTCATCAAAAACTAATTAAAAAATAGAAAAAATAATCAAATTGTAAAAAAGTTACATATTTGGAATCTACACTGTCTCATCTATAATGGGTTTAATTTCGTCAAAAAATTAATGTCTTGAGGCGATATGCTAAAGTCACCTTTTCTTGTGACATTACTAAGACCTTCAACTTTGTGGGATCAAACTGGGTCCGAGCCTGAGTTCTGATCCCAAACCTTTCCCAAACCAAACTCAGCACAAACCAGGCCAAAATCCATAGTTTCGCGGGATCACGTTTCTAAAAGCAGGATCTCATTTTCATAATTTTTTATGCTTTACAGTAAATCTTGTTTAGCAAAATAGGATCTGTTTTGAAAAATTGCCAAAAATGGAAAATTTCCATTTTTGGAAAAATTCAAATAGGATACCCAATATACTTTGAAAGAGTTTCCGAAAATGGATATTTTCAAAAAGCACCTCAAACTTTTCAAGCGAGATCCCATTTGAAAACTTTCCAAAATGGAAGCTTTTGAAAATAGGATCTGGATTTTTTTTAGAAAGCGAGGATCTGTTTTGTAAAATAGAATCCCGTTTTGTAAAATGGGATTGTTTTAAAAAATGAGATCCGTTTTAGATTTTGAAGCTTAGGATCCAGAACCTAGCGGGATCCGTTTTCTGAAAGCGTTTCATTTTTTTTCCTAAGGAAAAAATTTCCACGTTTCATAGACTCATCTTTTTGCTCTTACCCGTGGCGAAATGGGACGTGTGATTTTGAATTTTTGAAATATTTCAATGTTTTTGATGTTTTGAAAATGTTCTGAGGCTATTTTTGAGATTATTTGAATGTTTAAGTTTTTGATTTATGGTTGATTTGGATATTTTTGGGGATTTTTGAGATGTTTCAACTATTTTTGTGATTTTAAAAAATGAGTTGAATGTAATTGAGATTTTAAGGATATTTTGGATGTTTTGAATGTTTTTGATATTTTTCGTATGATTTTGACAAGTGGATATGGACATGTGATGATATTAGTGATCTATTTGAGATTTTATTAAAAACCAAGCTAGTATTGATTGATTTGATTGATTGATTGTCGATAGTAATAGCATTGTTGAGGATACACAATAATGCAAGGATAGTGTTGAACAACACAAGGATTGGGAAATGATATATCCCAAGATGATGGTGAATTGATTGGATAAGATAAATCAAGATTTTGAATCTAGGCTTGGAACAAAATCTATTGGAATGATTTGATTTGATGTTGAAGTGTAAGTTAGAAGCAACTGATATTAATTGTTTGGATTGATGTTTGATAAAAGCTAAATCGTGATAAGGAACATCTTCTCGTCAAAATGTGCCATGGGCTAGTGATTTTGGACTTTTACTTACAAATATTTTAACCAATTTGATTTCACATTAGCAAATGTTTAGATCACCACATAGTTGGAGGATATAGCTCAAGATTTATTCTCGAAGCAAGATGTAAGTATCCGCCCCTAGTGTCTAGAAATGTATGGAATGCCATGGGTGGATGCTTGGATAGTTGAATGGATTGGATGGTGAGTATGCAAAGAATGACAAGGATTATCTTATGATAAGATAACATGTTTAGATAGATAATGATCATTTGGATAATTCTTCATGAATCAGATAATGCTAGATAAGGTAGGATCAATGATAATGACCCATGTCAAGATTTTTCCATAAGCAAGTATGAAGTGCACACCAAAGTTTTGTCAAGATCAAGATAATGTGGATTTGAATGAAAATGGATTGGATAGATGGTTCATGGATTTATTCAAGATATGATAAGATGCTTCCACCTAAAATGGCACACATAGATGCTCGATTCTACACATGATGCCCATTCACTAGGTTTTCCTCATGGTACTTGTCCAAAGCACCACCATAGTGGTTTTCACTGGAGGATGATTTTTTTCTTAACTATTTTCTAGATTTTTTTTTATTTTTTAAAGATTTATGCTTGTGTTGAACCACCTAGTGGTGCTGATGTAGAAACTACTAGTGTTGATATAGATGCTTCTCTCATGATGTGCCAATGATATCCCACTTGGATGAGTTTTATTTCAGATCTACTTGCCATTTCTATTCTTGTCTTCAGTCTTCTTTTCAGGATGATTTGGAGTTTGATCCATCTTTGAGCTTTCTCCTATCTCAAATCCTAATCCACCTTTGTCTTTAGATCCTTTCTGATTTGCAATAATTTCATCAAGGTTTGTAGAACCCATCTTGAATTTGTCTTCATGGCTCTTTTCTTTTTCCAAATCTGATCTCAAGGTCATAATTTCTTCTTCAAGCTTTGTACATTCTTCATATTTGCTTTTCACTTTGGCATTTAGATATTCTCCAATTATTTTTCCTTCTTGAACTTGCACTTTCAGACTGGTAATTGTCTCATTTGCTTGCTTTAGTTGCTTAGTGACTTCCTTATGTCTTTATCTGAACTTCTTGATTTTCTCTCTTAATTTTTTGATGCATTCATCTACTTCTTTGATATTTTCCTTCAGATCTTTATTCTCACTTTTAGTCCTTTCTAGATCTTCAAGGGCTATTTTGAGTTCTCCATTCATATCAACCATGCCCTCTTCTTTTGTAAATCTAACAAAATGTATCTCTTCTGAAGGAGTAGGAAATATTCTAACAACCATGTGTTCAACCTCCAAGATCTTCCCCAAGAAGTTAAGCTCCTTCCAAGTGACCAAGATTTGATACCAATTGTTGAACACCTGAAATACTAAGAGGGGTGGTGAATCAATATTATTTTAATCCACTTAAACATTTAGACATTCATTCCATATAGCATATTCAATTTGTAGTAGGAAAGGAAAGTATGAAAGAAACCATCAAAGGACATGGTACATGAACACCATATTTTTACATGGAAAACCCAAAATAGGAAAAACCATGGTGAGGAGTAGCTCACAATATATTATAACCGATTATAGTATATTACAAAAGTGCTCATTGCAAGTGGACTCACTTCCCACTGAAAGAAGAAAAGATAGAAGAGATTGTGGCGCATAACCAAGTTTGAATTGTTACAATTGCATCTAACATATATGCATGAATTACAATTCCATGGAAGCTCAAAATAATGACTTTACACACTTCATTATGATATGAATTATCTCTCTACTCTGCTATGCTCTGCATTCACCTTACTCTCGCACAATTCACATCCACAAACTCTTATTATATCACACACACTTCAAATCACTTACAACATCAATTAGATTGGCCTAATTAGATGTATCATACCAATTATACCTTGTCAGCTCAAGATACATACACATTTTGTGCCAAGATACAAAACTCATAACTCAAAATAGGTCAAAATGGACCCATAATAGCTCCCACATAATTGATCAATACATATTCAAACTCTACAATACACAAAACTCAATAGGTCAACACTGGTAATGACCTAATAATAAAATTTTCTAGCTGTACAACCACATTCAGACACGTGGACCTCCAAACTCTATTCCATTTAGAATACACACTCTACTAACACTTGTCAACATCTCCAAAAATTTGCAAAGCTAGATCCCAATCTGCGAAGAAGCGCAGATTCACCAAAACATATGCCCTAAACTAGAAAACACCTATTACTATCAGACTGATATACTGTTACTCATAACTTCAACACCAGGAGCCAAAAAATTTGAAGCTTTGGATATAAATTTCTCTAACAACCATAAAATTATATCAAAAGTGCAGAGAAAAATCTTATACAACAGACCAATGTAGACCCAAAAATTGGATATCTTGTACACATAATACCTGTATTGACACTTAGTCAAGTTTCATGTCAATTGCCTTTACCTAATCAAACCTTATTGCAAAATTATACTTGATAATCATCCTCAAACATGCTCAAGCTATACAAACTGATCTGTACAATGGCCTTCATACCAAAATACAATGTTGACATCAATGACCACACTGTAATGCAATGGACTTATCCCTCATGCTCATGTTACCAACAAATGCATCAATGAAAAAATTCTTATTCTTCCAACATCCATTAAGCTCCACATGCTCCAAAATAGGTCCAAACTAAGAATTATGGACCAGGTCAGCCCCAAATGCTTTGACTATGAATCAACAATGAAATTTTGAGAGCGGTAACTTTCTACAAACAAATGCAAACTTCCTAAAATTTGGATATGATGTAAATGTCCTCGTGTAGATGCTATATCTTGCTTCGCGAGCTGAGAAACAATAATGCGGTGAAATGCAGAATGACATTCTGAAATTGTTGCAGAATGAAATGTAAGAAAACAAATGTTTTTTGTTGATATGGGATTTCTTTACAACCAGGGATGCTCTTGCATCAATTTCCCCCCTCTTATATTTTCTATTTCTCCTCCAATTTTCAAAATCATAACACACCTAGGCCTTTTTATCATGCTACATGTCATTATCTTAAGTTTCCACCTTATGATACTTTTCACAAGGCTAAGCCTCCATTGTCTCCTTCAATCTTGGCCTTCCATCTCGACCATCCATTTTTGGCCACCAAAAATCTATAAATTGGAGACTTTTCCATCAATTTTCATCAACCAATTTGTGCTAAGTTTATGTTGTTCAATAATCATAACAACAATCCATTTTATGCCTAGATTGTGCTCCATTGGAGTGATCCACATCCATAGACATTAAGAAATCCAAGAAGAGATAATTAAGTGGAGAAAGGTGCATCCACTTCAGCTCAATCCAAGAGATGAGAAGGTATAAGGAAGGGTAAAAATTGATTTATTTCTTTTATTCTCCTATTTATGTATTTTGCATTTTCCCCATCTTAACTACCTCAAGTAGAATTTGCATAAAATTATTATATAAATAATTTCTAGTACATATATGATTTTATTTCATATTATTTATAGGTATAACTTATGAAGTGTTTTTAAATTAAGAGAACTTAGAAATACCAAAGATCATGTGGAGCATGTTGAAGGCGAGAAATTTTCTAAACATATGCAAGATTTGCACCAATGAGTGAAGAAGATGCTAAGTTGGAGCAACCAATAATACAATAGATAGATTTTAAGAGGAGAAAATAATTTTGAATTAGGAGATATGATGCCAACTCATCTTTAATATGAAACATTTTTGAGTCACATATACAATAAGCTAAAATAGAGGAAAATTGGGCCCTACAAAATTGTATAAAATTTATCAACAAATACATATGAGATGGAGTTGTCAATAGAACTAGAAATATTTCTAATCTTCAATGTTTTAGATCTATACATCTATTATGAGGGATATACATCATAGTAGGATGATAAAGAGGAAATAATACTAGAAAAATGGATGAAAAAATTTCCTAAGAAAGAGCGAGAGTCCTGATTGAAACCATTTTAAATTCTTGAGTGATTTGATAGACTAGAGGCATACAATACAAATAATGTTTAGTAAAATTGAGGAATAAACTAGTGGAGGATGTTACTTGGTTGAGCTCAAATAAGATTGAACATTTTGGGTTCAACTTGTAGAAACATAGTTACTAACTTGCAACCACATGCTATTTTGGTAGTGAGCAAGGGCTCACAATTTTTGTTACTTGAGTGGTTTTATGCAAGAGGATCACTATTAGCCACCAACAAATAAATCTTATTCTTTTTTCTTTGTAATTTTAAATTTGAGCATTTCTTGTTAATTGCTTTTGGGACCATTTGACTCCCAACTACCCATAATGAATTGCCAAACTATAAGATTGAAGGAAACAATATGATTTTCTTAGATGGTAGCATGTTTGCATTAATTATGAATAATTTTTGGCACTAAAATATTTTGGGTGGGATTTTGAATAGATTTAGAGGAAGATTGTGGCTAAAGGAGCTATTAGGGTAGAGAGAGAGAGAACAAGACAATGCTAGAAGATATTTTTTTGGGGACAAAAGAGACAAATAACCAACGCTACCAAAAGAAAAAGGAGCTACAAGGGGTTCATGGGTTTCATATGATAAAAGAGGAAGCTACCATAAAATAAAAGAGGGAGTAGGAAAAAATAGGTGCTAGAAGTTGTATGTTAAAAGGAACGAAGATTGGAAAGAAATTAGAGGAAGTGATTGGTGGGCCATTGGGCCAAAGGGCACTTTTTGTTTACTTGTGCATGTGTGGGAGAAGTTAGGGAAACATAGACATAAACAAGGGAATATTTAATCTCTATTTTAGTTTGTAATCCAAACATATGTATGTAATGTTACATTATTGCTTTTTAATAAATTGAATTGAATAAATTATTTTGTAGCTACTCCTATTAAATATGGTCAATCTACATGTGGTTTGGGTTTGGATTCTTTAGTGTATTTCTTGCTTGCAAAAATGGGTTACCTAGTGTGAATATTGTTGTTATGGAAATTGTTAATTTCTCTACGTGCATGTGTATGTTGTGGCATGTGAGTGTTTATTTTATGTTTTTGTACATGTGTGTTTGTCATTTACTTGTAGTAATAGGTAAGCTAATTGAGAGTACTGGCAATTAGATTGAGGAGTTATAGGACAACTTGTAGCAAGTTAGAGGTTGCAAAACTATGTTCAATAAGAAATACTTGATTATCCCTTGAGGTTGTATGTATTGCTTGTAGTAGTGCAACCTATTGTAAAAACTATGAGTATAAGGAGTGGCTTTGAGTTTTTGGCATTACAAGTGATTTGTAGGTCCATTGAGAGGAGAGAACCAGCAAAAGGAAATAGAAAAATCAAAGTTTTTCTATATGGGGCTAAATGAGTCCAGCCTCCTTAGTAAGATAGAGGAGGGGTAAAAGTTGCATAGTAAAGATGATTATAGGGGAGGCTATGATAGTGACAAGGGCTTATCAAAGAAGACCCAACAAAAGATTAGCAAAAAATGATGTGACTTATTATCCATGATGCACTACCTTAATAGTTGAAAAAATCTTCAAAACATTGAAACTCTAACATCACCTTCATCATCTTTTCCACATTTTAATTTGATAAAAGATAAAAAAACATAAATTTTTGAATATTATCAAATTCTTAAAACTCATTATTAAAAATAGTTAAACAGTGTAAATTATTATAACTGAAACAAAATGATATATATATATATATATATATATATATATATTTTCAAAATTCTTTTCATAACTAAATTTATTTTATAAGAATATCTGGTGCATTTCATGCTCTTTTAAAATACAGTAATATTGTCAAACAGTGTAATGAATTTTAATGAAACCAAATTGAGCACCATATTCTAGACAAGGACAATGAACTTGGGCGCACTTTCATATTGCAATTTAAGGAAGTGATGAAGAAATTTATTTGCAAGGAATTGAATAAATTTATTTGCAAGGAATTTGTATCAACCTATCACCACAGATCAACCAAACAGTGATCAGAAAATGAATGGACAGAATTTCCTCCACTTGGAATTTGATGGCCAGTACGTTAATTTATTATAATCTCTTTAAAAAAGAAAATCACTATTCAAAATTATTTACTTAATCTATAATTCATCTGCCTTATAATGATCTGCATGTCCCAAACATTACGGTCGATTGATTAATCTAATAGCATTTCCACTATCGCTTATACATTTTCCTCTAGATTATTTACCAACAGATGCAACCATTGCATGCATCTTTCTGTTCGGATCTCTGAAGTCGAACCGTCAAACGTTGAGTCAATTAATCCTTTCATCTCCCCTGTTTTGGACTCTGCATCTGCCCTGAAGTAATCAGTAGATATTTTTTGGGGATTGAAATCTTTGATTGATTGATGAAAAACTTCTTTAACGCCATATAAATTAAAAAGTTTATTACTGTCATTCATATTTTGGGGAACACTGAAGAAATGAATAAGCAAGATCTGCACAAGCAAAGAAGATCTGAAACAGAATCAGATTCTACAAAACACAATAACTCATCATCCTCCAGGAGCCTCCATAACCAAGAACTGAAAAAATCTCGCACTACCCAGTGGAAAGAGATGGTAAAACAGATGAAGTCCCCAGCAGACTGGGATCACTACCTCAAAACTACACCCGAATTGCTGGAAATAGGCATAAGAGAAGGTATTCCAGACTCTGTTCGTTCCCATGCATGGAAACTCACATCTAAGGGTTACCACCTTCTGCATTCCCATCAAGGCCTCTATCATCAACTCCTAACTCAACCCAACTCTTTGTCAAATCAGTCCTTGCGCAGACTTGAAGACATGGGCATTGCTAAAGACATCCATAAAACTCTAGAGTCCCAGCAATTCTCTAACCAGGCCATCAGTACAAGGTCTCTCTACAATGTCCTAAGGGCCTATGCAGACTATGATAAAGAAGTTGGGTACACAGAAGGAATGAGCTATATTGCAGCATTACTTCTTGTCTACCTGAAGGAAGAAGAAGCATTCTGGGTCATGGCTGCACTGCTAAAACAGGAAGGGAACAGAGGACTGAGGGGATTATATACATATCAGACTTATGATTTGTGTGTCTTTCAGTTTGAGAGTTTACTAAAAGAGCATCTCCCAATGCTGGCTTCTCACTTTGAGAAAGAAAAAATCAAAGCTAGAATTTTTTTCCCTTGGTGGTGTATGACATTGTTTGCTGCTAGCTTTCCTCTGCAATTAGTTGTGAGGATTTGGGACATTCTTCTCTCTGAGGGTTTAGGGATTATGTTTAGGGTTGGGTTGGCACTGCTTAAGTACTGTGAAGAGTATTTGCTTAGGCTGGATTGTGAGAGTCTTAAGCACACTTTGAGTCTGTGTCTCTTTCCTGAGGATGCCCTGGATCCTGATATGATATTGCCACTGGTCTATTCTTTTAGGGTTGGGAACAGCAGGATGGAGGAGCTCAAGGTGGATTATGAGAGGAGGAAGAATCTGCCATGCTTAAGGCCTATGGAGTGTGTCAGGAGACAGCCTTTTCATAAGAATACTGGAAAACAAGGTGAAAATTCTGATGTTTGAAATTTCCATAAAGGCCCTAAAGTTCTTGTTTTTGTTCATCAAGGAGATAGCTATTTGGTGTATGAGACCTTTTTTAAACTCTTAAAGTATTAACAAGAGCTCTGCATGACAGCTTACATGGGAGGATTCTACTGTAGAGCAATTTCTCTGTGTTTTGGTCGAGCATGA
Source organism: Sequoia sempervirens (assembly GCA_007258455.2). Taxonomy (NCBI): domain Eukaryota; kingdom Viridiplantae; phylum Streptophyta; class Pinopsida; order Cupressales; family Cupressaceae; genus Sequoia; species Sequoia sempervirens. Next base: position 13,499 of record VDFB02291542.1, read on the forward strand.
TTTTGTCCTGATCTGAGATTATAAGGTAGTGGCTATGTTCTATGCCTAGTCTTTTTCTTAATAAGAAAAATAAATCATTTTTACTGGTAATGATAAACTTCTAAGTTTAAGTTATGTTTCAGGTTATTGGAGAAATTAGTGGAAATGTTTAAAATGATTTTATGTAAAAAATCTCAACTAGTTGAGGTTTGTACATATGTTCTTCCAATGTAATTAATATTGCATACATATATGTGAAGACTAAAACTTTTTTATAATAGTATTGGAATATATTTACATTTTGAAAATGATGGTCACTTTTTTAATAAAAACTTTTTAATATATTTAAAGTTTAAATTAGTGGTCAAAATATATATTCAAATTTATAAAGAAATAAATGGAATTTCTGTATTTAATAATATAAGTTGAAAATTAATTTAATCAATCTTATTTAGAGTTGTGAAAGTTTTTGCAATAGAAATAAAAAAATTGAAAATAAATAGAAATGGAAATGTTTAGTCGATTTAAGAGTTAATTGATTTTGTCTATATTGGAGAAATTAGTGGAAATGTTTAAAATGATTTTATGTAAAAAATCTCAACTAGTTGAGGTTTGTAGATATGTTCTTCCAATGTAATTAATATTGCATACATATATGTGAAGAATAAAACTTTTTTATAATAATATTGGAATATATTTACATTTTGAAAATGATGGTCACTTTTTTAATAAAAACTTTTTAATATATTTAAAGTTGAAATTAGTGGTCAAAATATATATTGAAATTTATAAAGAAATAAATGGAATTTTTGTATTTAATAATATAAATTAAAAATTAATTTAATCAATCTTATTTAGAGTTGTGAAAGTTTTTGCAATAGAAATAAAAAAATTGAAAAAAAATAGAAATGAAAATGTTCAGTCGATTTGAGAGTTAATTGATTTTGTCTATGATTTTGACTATAACTTTTAAACCATAACTCAAAATCACTTATTATATATTTTGGAAGCAAAATTAATGAAATCTAAGCTAGGTTGCTCTTAGAATTTAGCAAATTGATCATTATGTGTTGAATAATCAACGCTGAATGCTATAGATATGAATTTTTACATAGACTTGACTTATAACCCATGGGAATGGACTTGTTAATAGTGGATATATACAACCTATTATGTCATGATCACCACTCTTTGTTGATTGTAAGGATTGACAGTAGCTAAAACACCTTGGGGAAATCATTATATTGCAAGGGCCAAGTTCCCTTAGGTTGATTATCTTGATAAGATTGACTTTATAGTGATGAAAGTGATTTAAGAAAATAATTGTTAGTCATGCAAATATCTTAGGATGTTGATGTAGAATTCAATTTCCTTTTAGTGCTACAAATTGAAAGATTTTTAGAGGGATGATCCAACAATATTGAGTCCCAATTGTGGAATGGGACAAAAGAATGAGCACAAGGTGCCAAAAATTGCAAAACATTTTCAAATGAAGGACCATTATCATGACCTTCAAATGAATGTAGGTACCTTCTGTTGGTAATTAAGGTGTCTCAACCTTGGAAATTCCTTAGTTCATTTTTTTATTATTTAATATTTTCTCATAATTAATTGACATAGTTTATAATGCATATTATTAAATATTTGTACTCCAACAAAAAGGGGCATGAAAATTTGAGTTGAGATTTTTGCCACATGTCAATGTCTTAAAAATAGGATATTAGTTGTCAAAAGGTGCCCACTTAATGGTACATTATGGAAGGCCTATTTTTAAAGATGTTATGATAGAAACTATGACAACTATAAGGGATAAAAATAGGGGAGGTTACTTTAGACTTGATTACTAACTATAAGATGTATAAGAGAATTTGTAAGAGCCTTATTTTAGATTGTTCATTTTAGTAAACATGTGTGCCTAAATTGGATGGTCATCTATGACAGATTATGACAAGTTGTAAGAGACTATTTTTAGTATGTAAGAGTCATATGGTTTTTTACCATGATATTTTAGAATCTTGTTTGGGCCCCATGATAATGATTTATGATGGTAATTTGGGCCTCCATGAGTTTATATATTGAGGGCTTGAGATGAAGATATTATTATGTTGAATTTGCAAGTATTGAAGCTTTGTTGGAATGCTATCAAATTTCTTTTGCATTGTATGTTGGTGAATACTCCTACGAAGGCTTGCTTTGCAAGTATATTGTACCTTGAAGATTATGCATTAATATATTGAGTTTTTTCGAAGTGTGGGTTTTTTTTTTCTCTCGAAATGGTTTTTCCCACATGAATTATTGTGTTGTGGTATATTGCTTATTTAATTTATATATATGTGTGCTTTTACATTTATTTGTTAGCATTTTAAAATCAATTTTGAAAGATTTTCATATTCTCCTCTTAAGGTTTAGTGTAGGAAGTTGTATTTGATACCCTAAATTCCTTATAATCGGTATCAAATCCTTTCCAATTTTGCTTATAGTTGTGGGTTGTTGGGTTTTTTTAGCTAATCCAATTTCGAGTGGGAACTTGTACAAAAAATATTATTTTATATTGTTGTTGCAAGAATATTTTAGATGACACACATTAGGGAGAATGGAGATAGAAATATTTTGTGATGGTAATTTTGAGATGTGGAAGCTAAAGATGGAAGATCTGTTAATTGATCAATATTTGTGGGATGTTGATGATGAAATGTTAAAAAACCTATAGATGCTACTTTAGGTGTTCAATATGGTATCATGGATCAGGTAAAGCCAAAGGTCTGATTAGATTGTGCTTGGAAAATTTTATTTTAATTAATATCCATGAACAAACCATTGTAAAATTATTGTGGAAGAAACTAGGTGAGATCTACTACGATTAATCTTTAGTTAAAATTTTCTTGAGAGAGGAATTATATTCTTTGAAAATGGAAGGTGGAAAAATTGCAAACCACCTAGAAGCATTTAATATGTTGGTGTCTCAATTACCATTATTTGGTGTGAAAATGGAAGAGAGATGCCAAATTTTTCTTTGTTCTTTGCATGACTCTTGGTATTCTTTTGTTATGGTTATTGGAAGTACTTCTATAACCTTGAAAGTTGAAGATATTGTAGGTTCTTTATTTTTTTGAAGAAATGAGAAAGAAAGTTTATATCAATGAGAGGCCCTAAATGTACGAGGAAGATCTAAAGAAAGATACAAGAAGAATGAGAAGCATGAAAAATCTAAATCCAAATCCAAGGGAGATCCAAATCTCTTGGTAAGTCCAAAGTCATTTGCTAGAATTGTAGTAAGCTTGGTTACTTTTGTAAGGAGTGGAAAGTGGAAAAGAAGAAAAAGAAGACACATAATTTTGATTCTCTTGGTCATTCCAGCTGATGGTTTAGCATCTCCTAAAGGGTAGCTACTCCTTATACTTAGAGACCCTAGGTCAGTGGCCAACAAACAAGATATGACTGATTTGCAAGCCTCTCCTCTGCACTTTAGGCTCTACATGACCAAGGTGGGTATCCCTATACATTCAAGTAGATCTTCATGCTACAATGGTGGGAAGCCTTCAATGGGCTAAATCATCTACACAACTCTCCCTTGTCTTCAATATCTTATGGTAGTATAGAAAGAAAACATAAAAGCAAATACTGGAAAGTAAAAAGTTCTTTTTGAATTGAAATTGGATCCACCTCAGATCTAGGATTTTGAACATAGACTGACCCGTGCCCTATCCATATGGAGTCCAGAAATGAAATAACACTCCTACAATAGACCCACCCTAGCTTCTTATAAACTTGCTTCCTTACAACAAAAAACCAACAAAAGAATAAAACTATCAAACTTCTTTGAAATCCCTATTGCATCATCACTACCTTAACATATGACTTGAAATAAATTACTCTGCTCCTTGAACAAAAACTAACAAATCAAACATTCAAGATCAACAAATGTTATTGAGAACCCAAAAACAAACCTTGATTATATTGATTCAAAAGCAGCAAGTACAAAACTAGAGAGGATGATAGAGCTACTACAAATATGAAGTGTGAAATGCAATGAACATTCATGTCATCTATTGTTGTTACATAGCAAAAGTTACAACATATCCTTCCTAAGTCCATAAATCACTATACAGACTAAGAAAAAGACTTACAAAAGTTCAGAGAGGATGGAACCTCAAAAATATTTACAAAAATTTCCTTTATAATGCAGGCATAACACAAATTTCAATTTGAAATTACTAACCTGATCCAAACTAGGGTTTTGAACCAAAGCACCAAGATCAAACCATAGCCTCGGCCGAAATTGCCCCTCCGTGAAATGAAATAACACTCCTACAATAGACCCACCCTAGCTTCTTATAAACTTGCTTCCTTACAACAAAAAACCAACAAAAGAATAAAACTATCAAACTTCTTTGAAATCCCTATTGCATCATCACTACCTTAACATATGACTTGAAATAAATTACTCTGCTCCTTGAACAAAAACTAACAAATCAAACATTCAAGATCAACAAATGTTATTGAGAACCCAAAAACAAACCTTGATTATATTGATTCAAAGGCAGCAAGTACAAAACTAGAGAGGATGATAGAGCTACTACAAATATGAAGTGTGAAATGCAATGAACATTCATGTCATCTATTGTTGTTACATAGCAAAAGTTACAACATATCCTTCCTAAGTCCATAAATCACTATACAGACTAAGAAAAAGACTTACAAAAGTTCAAAGAGGATGGAACCTCAAAAATATTTACAAAACTTTCCTTTATAGTGCAGGCATAACACAAATTTCAATTTGAAATTACTAACCCGATCCAAACTAGGGTTTTGAACCAAAGCACCAAGATCAAACCATAGCCCGCCGATAATTTCCCCCCAAAATGATGCATCCACCAGACTTGAATTCTCCTAACACCTCAATCACACTCCAATAGAGTCATTTATGAATGTAGGCATGGTACTCCCAAGAAATCCGCGATCACAGTCAGGAAGAACATACCTTGAAATTGATTTCAGTCTCTGCAACACATCAGGGAATAAATGGTGTAGCTAAGAGATAAATTCTTCTTGGGAGAAGCAAAAATATGACCTGTTATTGTCTTGGATCGATCTTGGTAGCTGAGAAGCAGATACACCATAACTGTGTAGCCCTTTACCCATGAAAAGAGGTAGCTAGCCATTAGCTTTTAAATTCTAGCCATTGGATACAAGATGGTCAATCAAAACTAGATCCCCAATGAACTTTAAAACATCACCATCGATCTCCAACTTTAAATCTAGTCTACTCGATCATCACCTTTATAACATCGCATGGCTCACAACAATGATGTGAGTCATACAAAATATCGCCAACAAGATTTCACGACCTGAAGGCCTTTGTCATCATCCACCATCGCCACCAATGGTCAATACTCACCCACATGGATGAATCTCCACTACTTTCTGCTGACCATATGGGACTTGACCAAAGTTAACCAAAAAAATCAGTGAAAAGAATAAGCACCATCTGATCTCTTAAATCATCGCCATTGATCTATTTGCCCCCATCATGGTGACATCAAACTCCATTATTGTGCTTGTTGCCTCTATAGGTCCCATTAGAGACAGACGTCACTAGTCCACTAACCTTGCAAGACTTTGGAGAATATTATTTTAATCATGCAGGGTGCATGGGGAGTGGCTAAGATTTAGCCACACTTTCACTTCGATATCTGTCATTCAATCAAGGGATCACCTGCATATTTAAAAGGTTAATACACACATGTGTATAAATGATGACTTAAAAGGGGGCCACCTTAGGAAATAAGACTTAGGGGGGATGAAAAATATTTTGGTTTGGTAAATCCCAGGGAAAAGATTAAGCATTTTCTAACCTGGGTGGCGACCGTGAAATACAAGTTAAGGGCTGGATAACACACAACCAACACCAAGACATAAGTTAAGTAACTTGGATGATTGGCAACCATCGATAATAGGGAGATCACTAAGTTACCAAAAATACAAACCACAGAACCTCATGTCAGAGGTTGTGAAGTTAGGAAAACCCACGACTTAGAGAAAATGACAAAATATTAGAAGGGGCCGCGACGAGGAAAATGAGAAACAATGACATAAGGTCATATCTTAAAGGTTCAAGCCTATGTTGGTGCAAGATGCCAACATGATTTTAAAACAAAAGTGCATGCCAAGGGTTTAGGGTTTTTAGATATAAGGGATGAAGCCCCTCATGCAATTTTTAAACCCTAATCAAACAAAATGGAGGAAACTCAAAGGCTCAGAAGGAAAAATTCATGGAAATGGCCATGGATTTTATAAGTACCACCAATGGCTCTAGTTGGGGATGCCTACTTGACAAAGCAGGGCAAGAATTCAAATCTCTAGGGAAGCAGACCGTGCCAACCATTGGGCTACAGAGTCAACCCAATAAAAAACACCTCATTTGATAGCCCCAGGAAACCAAATGAAAAAGGGAAATCAACATTTACCCCTGTCAAACACCAACCTGTTAAAGGAGCTGATCTCCTTCAACCAATAATTGTTTTTGTCACACCATAGCAACACAAGTAGCCTCTTTCCTACAAAAACAAATATGTGACTACCCTTGAACAAGTGAGAACCTACTCCATGTTTGACCTTGCTATTACATGGTAACCACATGATATAGGCCACCTCACTTCCACCCATTGCATTTTTTTATTCTATATTTGGTGACAAAAACTGAGACATTGATCAACACCATAAAAAACCTCTGTCACTTCACGCCTGTTGATCACTTGACATGAATCAAGGCCAAAAGAAAAATCTTTAAACTCACATGGAACAAAAAAATGTGCCATCTCATCATGCTAAGATAGAGAGGGGAAATCATTCTTAGACAAGTTAGATTGAAAACTTTGAAGCTCAAGCACACAAGGGACATGAGTAGCCAAAAAAATACCTTGTTGCTTCCCACCAGAACTGCAAGCAACATGCTTGGATTCATCAATTTTGATGCAAACCTCATCAACACATCCATTTGAATTATGAGACACTTTGTGTGAAGTGTTATACCCTTCAAATTTCCTCTCTTTTTCATCATCTTTACAATCTACTGAGGCATATGTGTCACAAAAATTTGAACTATGACACACATCTGTGGAAATTTTCTCAGCAACATTGCTCTACCATGAAAAATTTGAAGCCCACTACTCATGAGAAAGACTATGAGTTGTACCCCTTGAAAAAAATCTTCATATGCATCAATATGATCCATACAATCATACTCCTCAGGTGAAGACTCATCATAAATAACATCATTAGCTATAGTAACATTTGTTTCTTGCTCTTCATTTTCACCTACATCTGCATCTATGTGATTCTCATACACAAACTCAGTGGAAAATTCAAAACCAAAACCAAGGACAAAAGAAGGTGAGAAATAAAACAAGGACCTCTTGTTGATCACCCACAATAGACAAATCTTCTTCCCTACTGCTACACAAACTAGCAGAGTCATATCCCACACTATCACGCTAGAAATCATCATTAAACTCATCATTAATTCTCTCTTCCAGTTGAAAGGCACCACACAAACTGTCACACTCATCTGATATAGAGAGAAAGCTCTCTATCTCCATTGTTTCAACATCAACAAGAGGTACATCTGCAAAAAATCTTTTGTGGGCTGCTCAAAAGCAGAATCTTCACCACTGCAAGATGCATCATTGTTCTTTTCTATACCAACTAGACACCTAGAGTAAGTACCATAACACATTTTAGATAGGATGTGATCTCCATGCCTCTCTATCAACTTATCAATTACTAAAATCCAACCATCAATGTCTCCAACTCCTCAAGCCTTCCACCCTTGCATAATTGTACTCATACCTAGTTCGAGTCTTTCACAAAATAAATCAACACATGCTGATTCATCTGGCCTTTTTGATTTTGGTATAGAAAACCAACATTCCATGAACTTGTCATGAAAATCAGATGGGGACTCATCCCCATATCTCTCTATATTCCATAATACATCTAGAGGTGAGAAATTTTCAACCTCAGATTCATATTCCTCCTCAACTTCCTGACTATGTAGAGAACAACCATTAGACAAATGACTTCTATTCACTTCACCAAATTGATCTATGAATATTTCTTTAAAATCATGCCATGAACAATCAAAATGCAAAGGTAGATTAATAAACCAATCCTTAGCATCATCTTCTAAATTTCTTACAAATAACTTCATGAAAACATCCTCTTCTTCTATCTGAATTTCCACTAATAAATTAGTGAAATCTTGCCAATGCCTTGATGTTGATTCTTCTAAATTACCTCTAAACTTAGGAAAATATTCCTTTATCTCTCTTGGAATAGAGTGTGAATAACCATGGATTTTACTAAAATCTAGAGGGTTATATATCTCCAAAGAAAA
>VDFB02291543.1:0-23107 GCA_007258455.2 Sequoia sempervirens
TTCTCACTATAATCATCCTTCTTTGAGATTGAAGGTTTACTTAACAATTTAATTTCCTTTAGGTCATAAGGTTTGGGTCCTACCAACCTATTGGATTTTCTAATCCCAACCATATTACCAAAATACTTTTCATGAGCCACCACATCCTTTTCCACCTTACTCAACTTAATAGGGGTTGGTTTAAAGAGGGATTTCTCATAAAATGACTACCACCCACAAGAATTTGACCCCCTCCTCCTATTTGCTTTTGCAAAATTTTAGTTGCATGTTTATCCATAGGAGTCACAAACATCCTCTTATCCCTAGATTTTTTGCAAGTTATTGATTAGCAAGAGAAATAGGGGATTGTTTAAGGGAACACAACCCCTCCATCTTCACATGTGGAATTCTACTCTTAGATGGAATATCCACCCGGCTAGCTTGTACAGGTTTTTAATGACACAAGGTTAGGTGAAATTGAAGCAGATGGAGAATAAGCCCATGGTGAAGGGGAATGATAGGCCTACTAGGTTTTTTTTATGAATTTTTTTAGCTTCCTCGACAGATTTTTCTAAGGAGCTTAAAAGGAAGAAGGAGAAATTGAGAAAAACCTTATGACACAAATAATTTACCAAAAGGAAGTGGTAATGGAAAATACATTTGAACCAACCTTCTAAGGTAAAATATTTAATAAGCATGTAGCTTACTTGGGCCCATGGAGGTGGTAGTTCTCCCTATTGAAGTTGTTATGAAACTTAATGACACTTTCACCCTCATTCAAGAAACAATTTATGCTCTCCTCATCCTTGACTTTACTCTACCTTTGCACCTTTCTCCCATCACTTTTGAGCCTTGTAGTAGCAACAATGACCTCTTCCATGACTTCAAAGCTAACCCAACCAATTTGGACACACCTTCTATCCCAAGACTCTAGAAATTAGATAGACATAATTTGATCAAAGTCATTCAAACATTCCAAGTAGGGAGTGAGACTGCCTTCTTTGTAGAAATTCCATAAGGTCTTACATTTTTAATTTCTTCACATGAGGGAGGATTAGTCACTACCTTTCTTCACCCATCTTTGAATTATCGTATCAAAACCAACCAAAATGAAGGGGAATAATAGAGTTTATAAATTAGGTGTTACTGGTCTTATGAGAGAAGCCATTGTAATCAATTATGAATGATAACATGAGCAAATCCCACACAAAAATAATGTGATTTTTAAAATTTAAATATGTCCTCATGTTAACTAAGGCCCTATGGCTTGTGTAATGACAATCATAGTTGTGAAAGTAGGTGTACCTTAAAACCACCTCTTCCTAATACCACCCATGAGTATACCATATGATGATAACAATCATCACATCAAAGTTAAAATGATGTGAATGACTAAGATTCTCTCAAATTAAACCACAATAAATATAAGAATCAAGTGCTCCCTCCTAAATATTTGATTTTACTAATGGGTAGAATTTTGAAAGTCAGTTTTAAGAAGGGAAGGAATAGAATTAGGAAGGTCTCTAACCCTCTACCAACAATGCCATTGAGTCATGCTAAATCCAACATTAGTCAAGGAATCCACCACCTTGTTCCCTTCCCAGTATATATGAAGAACTTCCAAACTCCATAAGAGTTGTTGATAATAAATTGTATATCTTGATAGTATATCTCAACTAAACCAACTAGAAATATATTGTACCTATAGAATCAATAATGATTATGAGATCACCTTCAATTTGCATTTTTTGAACACCAAGAGAGGTAGCAAGTTTCATACCCTAGAGAACAACTAAAGCTTTAGCTTCATTATTAGTATTAATACCCAAGCCTCTTAAAAAATAGGCAATCATTTGCCTTTATGTGACTTGATAGCACCCCCACCACTAGCCACCCCAAGATTATCTTTAGAAGATCCATCAAAGTTCAACTTAACCCAATTGGGAGAGGGGGTTTCTCAATAGATGTTAGTATGAGAATTTTTTCTAGTCAAGTCCACCTTATTCATGTCTTTAATAACACATCAATTTTTAGCAATACAAACTTCTCTGAAATGAGGAAGAGCTTTAGGTTTCTTGATTTTGGAAGTGGACACATTTTTAACAAGAAGCTTAAAAAGCAAAACGAAAATCCATCAACACTCATCCTTGTATTACAAAAGATGCAATTATTCCTCTCCTTCCAAATTCCCCAAATCATATGAGGAGGAATTTGTGCCCATAGTTCCTTGATAATGGGATGACAGAAAGGTGGATACCAACTTTCCACAAAAATGAACATATTGTTGTTCATGACCGAATAGATTTCAAACTTTTGCAAGGTTTTTTCCCAAACGGTCCTAGAGAATTCATAATGGAAGAATAAATGATCAACTATTTTTTCCTCCTTTTGGCATAAAATATGTCTATATTAGCAATCTAAAAACCCATTTTCTAAATATTATCCAAAGTGATGGTTTTATTATAAGCAATGGCCTCTAGAAAGAAGTCATATTAGGAGGATTGAGAAGCAACCCATAAGAATATTTAACTAAGAAGATACCCTTGTTATGACAAACCCATGTAATTCCATCTTCAAAAGAGAAGATAATAATTATGCAGTCAAGGAGTCTCCTTTGTAATTTACCAACAATAGTGATAAGACCACTCTGATTTTGACAACAATCTTGAAGGATTTTCTAATGGCTCATCAAACCATGTTTACAAAATTAATTTTTCAGCAAAGAGCCAAAGTAGTTAATTGAAAGGTCTTGTAAAAAACCAAACATGACATGTGACACAAGTTTTTGTTCCAACCAACTATCCTCCCAAATTCATCCCATTGCAAAGTTTCCATTTTATCCCTTTCCTCAACAACCCCCTAGTTTTAAGAATAAATTATTCCAAATTATAGATCCCCTCGGGATACCATTTGAAAAGAAATTAATCATGTTTTCACACATCAGATACTTGGTTTTCATGATAGTACTCCAATCCTCATTATCTTTTAATAGCTCCCAACGAACCTCAACTAGCAAAACCTTGTTATTCACATGAATCTTTCTAATTCTCAACCCCCAAAAATTGTAGGATAACGGATCTTATCCTAGCAAATTAGCCTTCAATTTATTTGGAAACTTCGGTGCTTGGCTTCATTCTCTTGCACCTTTTCCCCTCTTCGTATAGAGGTCTTGATGCTCAATGCAGATTTCTGGCTCCATTTCACCTTTCTTCAGTATGCACTCCAAGCTAAACCGGATCTTCAAGGTACACTGGCCAACCTACAGATGCAAATTAAATCCTTTAATGCCAGTGTGCAGGACACTAGCTCAACCAACATGCATGGTTGCATGCTACAGAGGACAATTCCAGAGGTTTATTTTGAAAGAGGTTCTGTCGGGGGCTTATGAAGAAATTAATGAATAACCAAGGCACGCCTTTGCACCCTGGAAGCTGTACAGTCTATATGTTTAGCTTTCTTGATGAGGATGTGAAAAGTCTTGCACCTGGTAACGTTGAAGGGCATTGGGGGATTTTTCAATTTGATGGACAGCCAAATACCAACTTCAACTTTCAGGTCAGAATGGAGGGTTGGTTCCTGCTAATTGGATTTTTGTCACATATTATAACTGGAAATGCTCTAGTAAACATGTCTGCAAAATGTGGAAACATAGACAAAGCAGATGGACTGGCAGGACATGCACAAATTGGATTTGTTGATAGGCTTAAGATTCTTTCGGGCAAATTCAACTGGCAGGTATACAGCCCTATTTCACAACCTTTGACAGCAGCCTCTTCGCATGTGCAAAATGGGAGATTTGGAACAGGGCATGGACATCCATAAGATCTGTCAGTGTTTTCATTGCAGATGCTGCGATTACAAAATGAATTTGTTGAAAGGCTTTCGATTCTTCATTTGGCAGGTATACAGCCATATACAACCGTTGCCAGCAGCCTCTTCGTATGTGCAAAATGGGGGTTTTCGAACTGGGCATGGGCATCCATCAAGCATAAAGGTTGCATATTCATTCCAGATGATGTAACCACCTCTTTGCTTGATTTCACTATGATTGTGCTGAATGCAATGCTTTGGAATATGCATGTAGTGGAACACATGTAATTTCTAGCTTGTCTCAGCATCTTTTTTGCTGCTGCTGTGGATATTGGACTTGGTTTTGCTTTGTCTGGCTACCAGTCAGGTTTACTGGTCTGCCAGATTGGATTTGTAATTTTTGAATTTTTTTCTTTCTTCCAATAAAACAAAATATTATAGTGAATATGAGTGACAAAGCAGTGTCCCATAAAAAAAGTACACCTATCTTTAACGGAAATAATATGGCTGTACATTCCATGAAACACATCATAACCCCAAAGAACCGAAAACTTTAATTGAACAGTAGTATAGAAAAAGAATAAAGAATTGTAGTTTTCCCAGCGATGTAAAATCTCCCTGGTTTTTCAAACACAATTATCCCGAAACACATCTCGGCAGTTAATGTGAATTTGGAAAACCCATAGTCTTCCATTCATTTGCTAGAGACGAATCGCTCTCTGATTTTAAGTCAGCAAAAAGAAATTCAATGTCCTCTACAGCTTCATCTGGTGGAAGAAAATCCTCTACATTTGGACAGTGGCTGCTCTCAATATCCTGAAGAAGTAAATCCAACAGAGTCCAATCTTGCTCCTCAAACACTTGTTGCGCATCTATACACGACTGCGATTCCGAACCAGAAGATATGGCGGCACCGTCCAGCGTCGTCGGAATCTCAGCCAAGGCAAATTTGGCCGCAACAGATTGAATTTGTGGGCGAGATAGTGAAGAGGCAGACGGAATATCTGGCAGAGAGTTGGGGAAATTAAACTTGGCTTTGCATCCTCTGAGGCAATACACAGCACAGTCATAAGCGCGAGCGGCCTGGTGAGGGAAATCATAAGATCCCAACCAAATTCTAGCTCTGGAATTGGGCATTCTCACTTCCGAAACCCATTTCCCCCATTTCCTCATTCGCACTCCTTTGAAATGTTGTGTCTGGTGTAAATTGGGGGTTTTCTGCTCTGGCGAGGTTTTACATTTAACCATATTTGGTAGCAGAAAATGCCTAGATTCGAACCTGGAATGAACCTTAGGAAGTGAAGCCTGGGCAAACAAGCAAGCAGTCAAGCAGTTAAGGAAGTTGCAGGGTGAGTCTGCGAAGATTCGAAATTTAGACTAGCTGAGGCGGGAATCGGTCGAATGGATTCAAAAAAAGTTTAGCATGGGGGCATATATATATACACAATCACATATTGTGGGCACCGTGTATAATCTGTGTGCTCGAGGATCCAAAATCAGATAGAAGTCTTCGTCATTAAGGTTTTGTCAAAACAGTATTTAGAGCATGAGGGCATAAAGCGGAGTGCCCGGAAAGTGAAAGTAGGCATTTACAGTTACTGAGGGAAGTAGATAATTACCATATCTCACGAGAGACAACTCACTCCATTGTATAGTCCGAGAGTGACATGCGAATATTCCAAAGAATAAAATCAATTAACAGATTTTTTTAAAATAAAATTAAAAAATAGCAGATTAGTTGATCATACATGAATTGGATAGGACGAGGACCTTAGAACTTGATGCCTTTGATGGTGAAGCTGTGCAAGATAGAGATAGAGATCAGTTGATCATAGATGAGTAGGATAGGATAAGGACCTTACAACTTGATAGTTTTGATGGTAAAGTTGTGCATGATATATAGAGGGGTGGGATTCACTACTTTATGTAAGTATAAAAGAGTTTATGGATAAGTATCTTATTTAATATAAAGGTAAAAAGATTATCCAAATAATAATAGATTAAAAGAGTTTATGGATAAGTATCTTATTTAATATAAAGGTAAAAAGATTATCCAAATAATAATAGATTAAAAGAGTTTATGGATAAGTATCTTATTTAATATAAAGGTGAAAGGATTATTTAAATAATAATAATAGATTATAAAGTAGGTATGTTAGTCTTAATTGACCAGGGCTGGGTGGGATGGAAATAAAGTTGGGTGGGAATAGAAGATTCTCAGTTCCTATGGTTCATGTGGCCTTACTCTAGCAAGTTGATTAATTAAGTGGGTGCCCTACTATTCTAAGGGTGTTGTTGCCCCACACACAACACAATTTACAGAGGGAAAGAAGCACTAGTAGCTAGCGGGGATGGTTTACTTTGATCCAGTTGCCTGAACAAAACTAGTTAATGATCGTAAGCGCCAAAGCCTAAACTCGTAGATCTTGTTGATTCAACAAAAAGTAGATCCAACGTTCACAAGCATCAATGAGCAATCAGGAAGAGAGGAATAACCTTCTAAATCTCATAGATAAGGTAGAATGACTTGCTTCCTTGAAGACTGTACATGCTTCGAGTATTGGAAGTAGCATTTTCCTTTGCGTTAAAACATTGGACAAGCACAAGAACAAGCATAACAACACATCAATATGAATCAAGAATCCCTAAAGGCATTGTAGTCAACATTCACAAGAACATTAAAGTCATTGCTCAAATCCTAGATAGGGCAATCCTGATTATTTCCAATATCAACCTTGATGTTATTCCAATTAGAAGTTGATTTAGCCAAAAAATCAACCACCTAATTTCCCTCCCTTCTAATATGGTTCCACTTAACAGTATTAAAACCATAAATAATGATGTTGGTATCTTTCTTACATTCATTCAACTACCATTATTGAAAGTGGGAGGAGGATTTTCTTTTGAAATAATCAATCAAGATTTTAAAGTTAAATTTTAGAATAATATTAACAAAATGTTTTAGCTTGTCTTCTAAAAGTGCTTGGTGAACGCCCATAACTTCAACAAAATTATCGGAAATACCAAGACTACCAACAAAACATAATTTAACCCTACCATTACAGTCACAACAAACACCTACCATGCTTTTTTTTTTGAAAATTAATTTTGAAGCTCAACAAATTTCTATGGTGTATGGTTAAGGATCAAAAAATATCTATAAAAATTACCTTTGTACCGAAATTTTACACATTAATGCAAAGTGGATGACATGAATTTCATAGTATGTAACCATAGAAAACCAAGGCCTGAATATAACAAGTCAATTTTATAGGCATCACATGAAATAATATATTTAATGTGCATGATCCAACCTTGATTAAAAGAGAAATGGTTCCAGTATAAAAGCCACCCACATTGTTAATTTTTCTAATGGTAAGTTCATATATTTGTAGCTTTTAACATATCTATTTCCTAATGGTTTCCAATATTTAGTGCATATGCTAGACTAGATCAATCATCAACTAAAGGTCACATAATCTATAGTTTGCCACATCTCAACACAATTTATAAAGGTAATAGATTATTAATGACCCTCTCATCATGGATTTATTTATCATCAAATGATTTAGTATGATCTTCCTTAATTTGGTTAATATCAAAAATAATTTTTATTTTTTTCAATATTTTTACATGATTTTTTTTTTTTAAAGGTGATGTGAATACTATGTCTCAAAGAGATATTTAGCTTGTGTATTTTATAATTGTTAAAAAATGTCAAACTGTTTAGATGATTAGATGTAAATTTAGACACATGAGGTAAATTAAATACATTGGTTGATAAATTTGTTTGTGGAAATGGAACATATTAGCTTCTTCCCAATCTTTGATGTGTATGTTAAAGAATATGATAACTATGTGAGTCATCCTCAACATGAAAATTAGGAAAATTTGTAGAAGAGGATGACACAACATGTAAATTAGGTTTTTTTTTCATACATAATCCATATGGATAGAAGATGAACTAGCATTAAAAGATAAATCATGAGAAAGTGTTGCTTGGTTCATACTATCCTTATGTGGACTACTACTAGAAAAATAGGCAATAAAAACATGTGTCAAATCAATAAAATAAGTGTAAATTAAAGAAGGCAAGAAAAGTCATTATAAATATTTATCACTCAAATGTAATCTAAACTCACTAATCAATAAAATATAATTATATTTGAGCATTCATCATTAAAGCAAGTAAAAATATTTCACATGTAAATAAGCATTCATGGAGCCATCATAATCCTCATGTAATAGTTCCTTGATAAGAGAAATAATATCATAATATAATGAATAAGGAGGTGTAATAGTTCAAAAAATCTACATGACAAGATAAAGTATCCTCATAAGGTATGGTATTATCATGATATAATGGTGATCAAAAAATAGGCATGAGATGCAAAATTTTGATCATCATACATATAAGAGAAGACATTTTATCAACATGACATGGTGTTATGGATGCAATATTATAATGACATATAGAAGGAACATCATCATAAGACCCATATTGAGACTTGTGATGACTAATTACAACTCAAATCTTGCATGTTAGGTCATTATTGTCAGCCTGCGTCACATCATATCCTTGAATCATTTTAAAATTTTCTTCTACAATGATAGGTATATGGAAAAGACTATTGGCACATGAGCAATTGTAACCACATTTATTCAAGACAACAAAAATCTCACATCATTGTGGATATCTCGGGAAGGCCCATGGTATTCCCTTGATTTAACTTGCCAGAGTATTTATGGCCCTTCGTAAATCCTTAGCTATTTCAAATTATTCAAGCACATTGATCACTGTTGTGACCAACCTTGCCAAGCGAGCGAACTCAACCTGATTCAAAGAATGGGAGGTGAAAGAGTTCGAACAAATCCTGGCTCTTGTGAAGAATTTTGAAGAGATTCCCTAATTTGGAATATCTGTGTGGAGCGAGGTCTGGAACCTTTGATGGAGAGCCTAAATGGCTATTACGAGAACCTTTCCATTCAGTTTGCTAATGGCTGGAGTAATAGAAAGGTTAAACTTGGTGGTATATCTTTTGAGGTTAGTGAAGAGATTATAGCTAAAGCTACTGGTCTTTCCTACATTGGTCAGAAACTCAAGAAACATACCAAAGTGGAAGATGTCGACAACATGAACCAATTTTTCAATGATAACGAGCAACCCACCAAACTGCATGTGAGGTATGATCGTGGCAAGCTCCCAACACCATGGGATCAGGTTTGTTTGGTGATTATGAAATATTTAACGCTTGAGGGTAGGTTTAAATGCTTTTATTATTATCATATGCCACTACTCAACCATTTTAGACACCATATACACATCAGCCTCCCCTTTTTATTCATTCTTCCCTCGAGTTGTCTATGAAAGAGGCTATGGAGATTTTTGCTAAGAACCCTTCAAAACCCCCTGTCTCACTTCATCAAGGGCTTATCTTAAGATTATACCATTTTCATCTGGCACACTACCCCCAAAACCAATATGTGTTAGCCTTGTGGAAGATGATCCCGATGGAAATCCCCCCATGAAACCCTCTAGAACCCTCGCAAGGTAGATGCTACCAAGCCTAGTGCCAAGCACAAGCTAAATCCTCCTGCCAACTAGTCACTCCTGAAACTAACCCTAAACCCTTGGTCAAATAGTCTAGAAAGAATAGAAAAACCCACCAAGATCAGAACCAAAAGATGATGGTGTTGGGGTTTTGTGAGCTTAAAAATTCTCCTGTTAAAAAGCGAAGAAAGCATGTTGTGAAGAAAACCCCAAACAATAAGAAGAAGAGTTCTTTCACCTTCTTCGTTGAAGACTCAAATGCTGAGGATGAGAAGGATGATGCTAATACTAATAATACTTGTGAAGAAGAAAAAATGACTGTTATTGATCCCAATGTTGGTTCTGAGGTTGCTAGTTTGAGAAGGTCCCACAAATTGGCTGGTAAGCAAATGGCCGATGTCACTATTGATGAAATCTCAATTGATTCTAAACAGGACAACAAACAACATGATAAAAGCAATATTGATATGGAGGAGGATGTTGAGGATTTCATTGATGACTCGATCCATTTTATCGAGCTTAATAAAATGATCATGGAGGACTCCGCCCCAGGCTCCAGCCCCCTCATGAGCACAAAGAGGAAATAAGCCATAACTGCAAGAAAACTGCCCAAGATTGCAATTCTTTGATGGCTCATGTGAATACTCTTGAAAGGAATCTTAATGCCCTAACATGCTTCACTCTCAAAGTGATCCACCACTCTTTTGTCACTCTAGCCTCAGTGCTCCAAGAGGAGATCAAAAAACATGACACTTCTACTGAGTCTAGCTCCAACCAACAGAAGATGGATGTCTTCAAATTCCTCATGGAAGAATGAGAGAACATTTCCAAGTAGGGGGATCTTGTTGGTTGTTTTTTGGTCATTTCCTCTATAGGTTACTAATTTTTTATTGTTATTTTGCTATCTCTGGTCTGTTTTGGTCTATGATGTTGAACTTGTTGCTCTAAACTATTGCCCTAGTGGCCTTTTGTTTTAAGGGTACAACACCATGCAATTACTACTTATGTAATCAAAAACATCATCATAAGACACAAATATATCATCAATAGGTAAAGGAGGTGCAACCATATCTTCAATATGTATCATACAAGGTGTATAACAATGTAAGATGTCATTAGATATGCACTTATCACTATCACAATCCATAGGGTCACCATGAAACTCATGGATACATAAAATATAGATATTTAAAAGAGAAGGATGAGCACTAACCAAGTCAATAAAGAAGGGAAAACATAAAACATCATAAAATAACACCTCCATAGAAGATTTATCCATATTGTTAACCTAAGAATTAATGAGAATATAAAGGATGGAAGGATCATTTATCACATATAAGATATGAACATATTAGAATTATAAATATATGCACATGAATATTAGCCAAGAAAAATGATTTAAGAAGAGACATAATGATATATTATCCACGAGTGGAAGGGAGTGATCTAAGATGTGTATCACTATGTATGCCCAAATGCTAATCAAAATATGGTAAAGGGTGATCCCACAATAGTGGTTTACAATTTTTGGCCAAACTGGACACTGAAATTATTATTTTTAATTAAATCTTCACATTTAGGCACCTATAGCGGCTAAATCGTGAGGAATTTGAAGATGATGCAAACTAAAGTCTCGTCACATTTTGTCTGTAGATTCTAAAAATATTTTTTTCAAAAATTTTGGAATCAGATTGCACTTGTTTCCATCTCCCACAGCTGGTTTTTAGAAAACAACTTGTTTTTAAAATGTAATGTACCTTTGTACTCTTGTATAATTTTTTTCCATAAAGCATAAAATTCTAATTCTTTCAAATTTATATTTGTATCCGATGTCTAGTGCTTCCACTTGGTTAGATAGTTTTTAATGAATATTTTCTTTAATCAAGTTTCAAAGTCGACCAATTACTTCGGACATAAGCGACCCAGTATAGCAGCGTAAACATTTTTGTATATATCAAAATTAATTTTTTGGATTGGATCAAGGACTTCCAATAAGCGGGTGCACTCATATTTTCAAAAAAAAATTGATAATTTTCTGTTTTTTCCATGTAGAATAAGACCATTGATGAAAACCTATGTTTAATAAAACCTAAAAACAAACACATAATAAAACCAAAACATATTAATATTATATCCGTTGGATAGCTCATTCCGAGGAGTACCTGATTCCAGTTGGGTTTGTGAAGACTCCTCCATTTTCATCCTCAACCTGAGCTCTTAAGCATAAAAATTTAGATTTATTTTGTGTCTCAGGATGGGGATGAGAGGTAAAGGGGGTTCGAGCGAACCCTAGTTCAGCGTTCTGGTTGAGGCGAACCACCCTTCCATAAGGGGTTTTGTTTGGTTTTAGGGTGGGAAATCATTAAAAGGGTTCGCTCAAAACCCCCTTATGGGTTCGCTCAAACCAGTAGGTTCGTACGAACCCCTAAAATCAAGTTTTTTTCCATGGGGTCATTTTTTGTGAGTTTTCCTTCCTCACTTGTATTGTAAACCACTATTGTGGCTTCACCATAAACTTACGTAAGTAAATGTAGATTCAAACACTAGGAAATCTAAAAATTATAAACTACAATTATATCTTGAATCTAAAAAACCCTAAGAGAAATGAATGTAAGGTCAAACCCTAAGGGGTGTACAAGAGTATATAGTTTGAGGTTTCACAAAAATGTTAAGGTATAAAATCTATTTTATATAAATTGGGTCACTTAAATAAATGTATAAAATCAAGAATATGTTAACCTAGATATAATTAATGAGAACTAGGAAATGATAGATTAAAATATTATTTTTGGAAAATATGTGCAAAGAGATAAAGACAATTATGTTTGAGAAGTACAATGAAGAATAAGTTTTGATGTTGCACATAATTTAGTCATTCAAGTACAAAAACTAGATGTTTGTAGCTTGAAGAATGACATGTTGTCTATAGTGTTTGAAATACTTATGGTTGAACTCAAGCACCATGACAATGATATGATGTATGAGACTGCTCTGTAACTTGTAGGATCATCTTGAAAATATATAGAATTTTGGAGTCTACATAACCTTGATCTTTTATATTTTTTGATGAATAAGCATCATAGATTACTTCTATAAAAAAGGTAATATGATGCATGAACACTACTTGACTAGGGGGTGCCTGAGTGGTTGCTTTTTTGCCTTGCCTTGGCTGTATTTCTTTCTCATGACACTCATCTTGAATAAAATGAAAAATGGAATGATTACCGACTAGGTGCTTGTTCCTAATGAATTAGACCACTCTAATGATCTCCTATATTTGAATGCATGTAAGGAAGACATTATTTATGAATACCTTTGGGGAACTGGTTAGATTACAAGAGCCAAGTTCTCCTCTAAGGTCTACCCCTTTGATGGATTGGATTTATAACCTTGGGAAAATATTCAAAGACAATGTTCTCAAGAATGTAGTAAGTGTAGATTTTGATGCAATGGGTTCCTTTTAAGCTCCAAATCAAAATGTTCCTAGAGTGATTTTCTCCTTTCCACCTTATGAATTATTGGATATTGAATGTATTTAAATACCAATACATAACAACATGTGCAAATGTGTACCAAGTTGACACCTAATGGTTAGTGGAAAAGGGTGGGAGTTGGAAATATGAATTTGAAAGTTTAAAGTTTTAGAATTTTGGAGTGAATCTTGAACCCCTCAAGATCAAATCTGAATATTGTAACATTTATCATAACAAGAAAGTGTATATATCAAGATGAAAATCAAATATATAAATATTTGTACAAGCATGAGTAGAATAAATTATTAATAATGGTAAATGTAAAAAAATGTAAAAACTCAAATATATAGACAAATGTAAATAGATATAAAGCATTCCATCAAAATTGGACCTAAACTAAATGGGAATTATATGAGTATGCAAATTTCTCCATAACAATTATCCATTCAGTTGATAAACATATCCCTTGCATTTGGAAAAAAAATGGTTTGCCATCATATGAATCTTACTTTTGTCAAGGGGAAATGTCAATATGTGAGATGGCTAGATAAGATCTTTCTTGTTCCCTTCTTTTGCATAAAATATTTAGTTCCTTTACATTCCATTTGGAAGGCTTGGCAACAAGTTTATAAATTTTTAATGTGGAAAACTTATTCCTTGTAACATGGTTTCAATTTTGTGACTTCTTCCATTTGGTGGAATAGACTGGTTCAATACCATGGTCAACCCCTCACTATTTCTTTCCCAATGAAAGCTTATTATTTATTTGTAAAAAGGGTTCAATAGTTTGGTGACATTTGAAATTTTGATACCCTTGATTGGGCTACTTGGTAGAGCTCTAAGAGCACCTTTAGTTTAAATAACAGATCTAAAGGGTTTGTAATTTCTTCAAAGACTAGTCGTGGCTTTTAAGTACCAATTCTATTTTTCTTTCCTTTAAAGAGATCTATTTAAGTTTCCTTTTGAATGTCAAATGCAAGACTGAATGGAGATGGAGGTTTCAAGAAAAGATGTGGAAGAATTTGAGCATTCAAATTTGGAGGTTTGAAGCCGAGGATAATGCTTAGATCATGGCTTCAAAAATCTTATATTTCAAGTTGCCTGTGGGAGATAAATTGAAATGTATGATGGTTCAATCAATTAAATCCCCTTTTTATCAACATAATGAAAACATAAAACATATTTTTGGGATTGTTCATGAAAAAAAAAATGAAATATTATCTTCAGTCATTTTCTTGCTAGTTTTGGTCATGTTTTGTGTTGAAAAGAAGTTATTTTGAGTATTGGACTTCATAATAGTGTTGTGGATAATAATGTGAGACAAATTATTCTACTCATATATGGAAAAGTAGCCACATTTTCAAATCATATTGTTCATCAAGAAACAAAAATGGCAAAGTTTTACCAATTTATTTCTCTTCATTTTTCACGACAAAAAAAAGTCTCCAAAAACATGTTAAGACTAGCCATCTTTTGAATAATATTAAATTTCAAATCCTCCAGTTTCATGAATAAGATACATTGTATTCTACTTAACTTAAAAACCTATTTAAATTTAAAATAAAATCATAAATCGTTTCTAATGTTCTTCCAGGCCATGCTTGTGGGCTACTAGTAGCTTCTGCGGTTGTCAAAGAAAAATCAACAAAGTTGCTTTTCAGGTGGTCCAAATAAAGTGTCAAAGCTTATCTTTGCCTACAGGGATCAACAGTGATGTGGAGTTCCAATTTTTATGATTATACATATTAAATTGTTTGTTGGAAGACAGTAACTCTTTATGGGTTATTGTTGTTTAGCAGTTGTGAATGTCTTTCTTTTATAGGCACTGGTTGTATGTCGCTGCTGATCTTTGACTGCGGCTACTTCTCCATAAATTTTTTATTTATGCTTTGATTCAATCAAAATAAATAAATCTCCACAACAATATTAAATGGCTCTACTCTCCTGGTTCACGCACCTTTACATCGAATATGAGAGATAATGTCTGTACAAAGTTGTCTTGTTAAAGAAAATGGAAGGGAAATAATATGGGTGTAGATTCCAGTAACTTATTTTAAATTGTTTTTGTCTCTGAAAAACAACATACAGATAATCCAGATGGGAAAATCTCAAATGAACAGCGAGTACAGAAAAAGAATAAAGAATTCTACTATTACAAAGCGCCGTAATACCCCACGCTCTTCAAACACAGTTCTTCTGACATAAATCTCGTCAGTTACTGTGAATTTGGAAATAACCCCCGTCTTTCGTCCGTTTGCTAGAAAAGAATCACTCTTTCCTCTGGCAAAATAAAATCAATGTCCTCAATACTGACAACCTCGTTTGGTGGAAGAAAATCCTCTAAATTGGGAGAGTGGCTGCTCTGAATATCGTGAAGAAGTGAATCAAACACTGTCCAATCCGGCTCCTCTAAAATTGGTTGCCCTTCTATAGACGATTGCGATTCTGAACCAGAAAATACGGCGGTATCGTCTAGCATCTGCTGGAATTCTTCCAGGGCAAATTTGGCCGGAATACACTGAATTTGGGCAGGAGTTAGTGAAGAGGCGGATGGAATTTCCAGCAGAGAGTCTGGGAAATTAAACTTGGTTTTGCATCCTCTGAGGCAATACACAGCACAGTCATATGCGCGAGCGGCCTGTTGAGGGAATCATAAGAGCCCAACCAGATTCTGGCTCTGGAATTGGGCATTCTCACTTCGGAAACCCATTTCCCCCACTTTCTCATTCGCACTCCCTTGAAATGTTGTGTGCGCTGAGAGTATTGGGTTTTCTCCTTTGGCGAGGTTTTACTTTTAACCATATTTCGTAGCAGAGATTCGAACTCGGAACCAGCTTTGTGAAGGGAAGCCTAGCCAGACAAGCAGGCAGTAAAGTAGTGTAATGCAATTGCAGGGCGAGTTTGCGAGATGAGGGGAATTTGACCAAATCGATGAATAATGAGTGTAGTGTGGATGCTTATATGTACAAATTCCATATTGTGGACTGTTTAGAATCTGTGTGCCGGGATTCCAAATTCAGCAATAGAAACTTTCCAAGTCTTCAAGGTTTTGTCAAAATATGAATTTAGAGCATGAGTGGAGAAAGCCAAAAAGTGAGGAGAGTAGACCTTGCCAGATTTTAATTTGATAGTTTTGATTGTGAAGAAGATTCTTACTATATGTTTTGTGGTAACTACTAATTTTTTATTTATTTTTAATAGTTTGGTACAAGATGGTATAAAACTTTTACATTATAGTATTAATATGAACACAATAATATTATAAATAGTGTTTGAAAATTGCCTAATGAGATATAGCTTTCTACCTTAGAATTTTTTATTTATTTATTACAAGTGTGATTTATTGTAGAATAATTTTGTGAAATAAGTGTTTTGTGAAGTTTAAGTTAAGATATAGGTGAAGATGAATTAGGTAGAGCATGAATTACAATCTTATGTTTAGGTAGATTAGACGTTTGGAAAAATAAAGAGGAGACAAAGAAGCAAATAGGTTATATGGACATCAAATGAAGGGGATGGACAAACATATAAAGATGGAGGGGGTGAAACCATAAAGAAGTCCAAACTATCATCAATCTCTTAATGGTAAGTAAATTATACAATTAAATCATGCACAAATATATTTAGTGATTTATAATGAATACAAGATAAATCAAATTGTTTCAATGGTTCATCAATTAAAGTCGGTGTCAATTCATTCATCAAAAATATATAATCATCCATGTACTCATAGCTTGAAAGAAAAAATAACTTAACATGTAAAGATGCATTACTAGAATTGTCAAAGTTATCAAACATTAATTCCTCACTAAGATTGCACATATCATCACATAATGCATTATTGTAATGGTGAAAATTGCATACCTTGCACTTTTCCCATTTGTTTTGAGCTCACGTTGACCCAATTGTCCTTCATGCAGTTACTAGAGTACAAGTGGCATAATTTTTGAGTAAAAGTTAGAACATAAAATGAGTCTAACCTTGTTCAATTTGCAATTATTGCTAAGGACCAATCATGTTCTAGTGTTAACCCATACTCCACCAAGATTCATACACATGATTGTAGAGCTAAACTAACAATTTGTGGAAATGACCCTAGCCACTTCAAAATTCAAATTTAAATTTAGGATTGAGTTGGCACCTTCCTAATTAACCCTTGTGTATCGAATTGAAGCACACAATAATTTGTTTGTACCATTTGAAATTATATTTAAGGATAAATAATAATTTATTATTGCACATCAACAAATCATCTACAAACTTGCATTCCTACTCGCATGATTGAATCATTGATACATCATCTACTTGCATTAACATCTACACATTTCTTATCATTAAATAAGCATCCTAGGAATTTGACCAAGGGAAAATCATTATGTCTAGAAAACTCCTAAAAGATGCTCCTAAACACCATTAGTTTGTGATTACCAATTGTAGGCATTAATGTGAGAAGATCATAAATGTCAAAATTAGTGAATCTTAGATTCACGCGCCAATATTAAATCCACATTTTGTGATATTTTATTGTCATGACTAAATTCTTAAAGAAATTTGTGTTCAAAATTGTTGGAAATCGAGGTAGAAATGCAATAATAATAACTTATATAAAGTGTATGCAAATCTGAAAATGATCCAAGATTACCCACGTAAGATGATTATGTGATTAGCACATTCACAATAATATAATGAAAACAATAATACCATGAGTGACAATAGATTTACATGGAGAAAAACTTGCGGAAAAAACCTTCATGCTCAAAGAGATACAATGCTTGTATTAATCCTTCAAACATGAGTATACATCAATACAACATCACTTTTTGACAATAGTATAGAAACACTTCATTACTTCAACAAATTGCAAAAAATAACCCATAAAACTACTATCTCAAGGCTCCAATACATAGAGATTTGTGAGAGGGAAAACCACTATGGTATCTCAAAACAACAAGTTAAAAACACCTAGAAAAGTCTACGCTTCCCTTAGTGGATAACCCATAAACATAGTAAAAATAATTAAATGTTCACATGGCCTTTACATGGGCACCTAACCCATAGCCAATAAAAATGGTCAAATTTGAGTCTAATGGCTTTAACGGCTCCACAAAAATCACACATAATTACATGGAAACTTGGGCACCCAACTTTGGATGACATGCAAATGACAAATGACAACATGCAACCACATGCAAGTCAAGTTGACCCCACTCCCAAAATGGATGCCTAAATGGAATATTCCTCCATCATGCCTTGTAATTTCCACTGATTTTTTTCTCTTTATGAAATGCAATTACAATATGTCATAAAAAATAAATATTGTGTATTTTACTTCTTATATCTCTTATAACACTTTCCAAAGAATGCGGAGAAACATGATTATGACTTAGGAATGCAAGGTTAATGTCACCTATCCTAACATTCTCCTATTTGACATTATACATAATTGTAATTACATCCATGAGATACAAATTAAAATCAATTAAAGTGATCAAGGCCCTTGGCCTTCTTGCACCAAGAAAATTTATTTGTGGTCAATGGCTTTGTAAGAGAGTCTGTAACATTATTTAAGTGCCAACTTTCTCAATCAATACCTTACCATTCTCATCCATTTTTTACAGAAAGTGAAACTGAACATCAACATGCTTAGTACGAGCATGATATAGGATTTTTCGCCAAACAAGTGACACTATTCAACTATCACAACCAATCCTCATACTCTTACAATCAAAACCAATACCCATACCGAGTCCTTTGTAATCATACCACATCTTTAGAGGCATGTGTAGCATCCATATACTTTATTTTAAAGGTGGAAAAAGCAACCGCAAGCTGTATTTTACTCATCCAACTCATTGCACCACTAAATAAAGTAAAAACATAGCCACTAGTGGACCATTAACTATCCATGTCATCTGTCAAATTTCCATCAATAAACTAAAAAATAATAAGAAGTCCCATGCATATATTTAAACACCCTTTTAACAAAATTCTAATGCTCTCTACCAAGGTTAGACATATAAACCTACTCAAAACTCCCATTACTTCATAAATAGATATATTCTAATGCAAACCATTGCATACAACAAACTACCAACAAAAATAGCATAAGGAATGTTACACATCTCTTTAAAATCATCATCAAAATTAGGACACATGTCTAAACTCAACTTAGTACCAATTGGAAATGGAATATTTGGTATGAGTTTTCCATAGTCCATCAAATTATAATGTGAGTTTTTAGATTCAATTGTGTTTGTTTTTATTTCGACGTTTTAGATTACCCTTAGTGATCCACCATCATAAAGAGGAAAAATTGTGATGGATCATTGAGTGTGATCCAAAATGTCAAAATAAAAACATACACAGTTGAATCCAAAAGCTCACATTATAAATGAATATTTACTGGCTTACAGTCATGCATACTAAACCTTTACAAAATGATATCAATAGACTTACTCTAACTTAACCAAAGCTTGAAAACTCAATTCTACTAATCTCCATCCTGATATATTTAGCAACCCCCAAATCCTTTATATCAAACATGCCAAAAAGTTGATTCTAAAGCTCACTACTCATCACCTTGATGTTACCCATGTAAACATGTCACCAACATACAAGACAATGATTAGTATCTAATAAGGGTGATCCCACAATACTAGTTTACACTTTTTGGCTAGATTGGACATTGAATTGATTTTTTTTAACTAAATCTTCACTTTCAGGCACCTAGAGCTCCTAAATCATAAGGAATTTGAAGATGATGCAAACTAGTGATTTGTGACATTTTGTCTATAGATTCTAAATATATATTTTTTAAAATTTTTGGAATCAAATTGCATTTCCTTTTCCATCTCCAAAAACTAGTTTTTAATAGTAAACACCATTTTTAAAGAGTGATGTTCACCGTAAACAACATAACTTTCTTTTTTTCTATGAAGGATAAAATTCCATTTTTTTTAATTTATTGTGTAACTACAATATCTAGCACACTCATTTGGTTTCATAGTGTTTTATTAGATGTTTTTTTCTTAATTAAGTTTTGAAGTCAAACCAATTACAATTTAGACATAGGCGAACTGTATACAACATAAATTTTTTCTATGTATCGAAATTCAATTTTCTTTGGTTTGATCAAAGACATCAATACCTAACACAAACATATTTTTTAGATTTTTTTTTGATAATCTACTATTTTTCCACATGTGCAGAACAAAGAGAATGATTTTCAGTGAAAAACCTATGTTTAATTAAACTAAAAAAATAAATAATAAAACCAAAATATATTAAAATTATATTTGACAAATAGCTCATTCTGAGGATTAGGATCATCTAGTTGGGTATGTGAAGTTGATTCCATTTTCATCTTCAACCCAAGCTTGGAAAGGAAAATTTTTGTAGAAAATTGCTAGAGGAGAGGGAGAAGGGCAAAAAAGGGGGGTTCAAGTGAACCTCCCTGGACCCCTTTAAGCGAAGGGAGGTTCACTCAAACCCCCCTTTTTTGCAAGTTTCCTTTGTTTTCATTTTAAAAAATGTGCAAAAAATGGGATGACATCATAGGGGGTTCGCTTGAAGGGGGGTTTGAGAGATCCCTTTTTTGGGTTCATGCGTACCCCCTTCGAGCGAACCCCTAAAAACCTAAAATTATTTTCTTTGGAGTGTTTTAGCAATTTTTCTTTGTGAAGGAAATTGTAAACCAATATTGTGGGATCACCCATAATCAATAATAATAATATGAACACAATGATCCTCTTTTCTCTTTACAAAACCCAACTTCAATGCAAATGCATCAAACTTTGGTACCATATCCTAGGTGGGTGGGTGCAAAAAGATGGGGGCCCAAAAAGTGGCCACCCCACTTTCAAATTTGGAAAAATCTACAATGTGAGTGCATTATAACATGCTTGTGTTTTTTTCTATTTAAGCAAAAAAATTAAGACCTAATTTCATTATTTCCTATCATCTGCTAAAAACCTCCTACGCGCTTACAAACCCTGCATAATGTGCTCACATTCTAGGAAGCTCAAAACCGCTCGATTTCTTCACTGAATCTTCGTGAAAATTTTGCCACAATGTCAAATAGGTCGAAGGAGTAATTTATTTCTATTTTTCATGTGAACTTGGTATTAAATAGGTAGATTTAATATGTTTTCTGATGTAAATTTATTTAATTTTCAAGAAATGTTAATGCTTGCCTCTAAATCCTCCTCAAAATCCTAATTCACCTCATGCTAAAACCCCTCCTGAAGAACAACCTCAACAAACACGTCCAACAATTCCTCATCATGCTTCAGGAACTCAAGAAGATTTAATGGGGCAAATTGAAAATAACAAATTAAGGAGTTAATTGCAAGGTTGAGAGATCCTCCAGGCACAACCTTGCATAAAACCATGCTTGCAAGCTCAATCACTTGAATCCATAATCTCTCATGTAGATTCAATTGGAAATAAAATAACCAGTTGGTTCGAGAAGAGACGAGAGTTTAGACAATTTTATGTAGACAAATTATCATATAAACAAGTTAAAGATGAAAAATCACAATATCTGACTTTTGTGCACTATTCACGAACCCTAAAATGAGTCAACCTTTACATCATGCAAGCAAGAGGTTCCCTATCCATTGGTGCAACCACCAAGAGATAAAGAACAATTTTTGGAAAAGGTACTGGACGGTTTTTAACCATCGTCCATGCAACAACAATGAGGTCCCACAATATTTTTTGAGGAAACTGTATTGTGATTTTGTCCTTAATAAAATCCCAAACTATTTTGACATGCAGGAGCTCTAGGGTAGAGGTGGGGACTCCACACAAGATAGAGTGGGGGCATGTATTGATGCATAGAGGCCAGTGAGACCACTTGTTAGACCAACATATGAGTGCATGTGACTATCTCTTCCATTGTGAAGGAGAGTGTTGAGGTGGATACATTGCAATCGATTAGTTCCCTCACCAAGAGCCTCATACAACATACCATTCCTCTAGCACAGGATGAGCCAGGCGAGTCTTCGAGGAGTAGAGTTCCACCTCATTTATGCCAGGCTTGTGGGCCACTCTATGTTTATGATCTCAAGGATATTCAGGATGTAGGTTCCCAAGGTACATCTACAGCTAATGAGATGGTGATGACAGATGCCCTCCTAAATGACACATTCAACCTTGATAGTCAAGTAAATGTTATCAATTTCATTTAATTTATTAAATATCATTTTTGAAATGGGAGATTAACTAAATTAGTTGAACGATTCTAATGCAATTTTAGGGTCATAGTGTTCATTGTGTTTTCAGTAGTCCTCCACCTCCTTATTACATGACGATGTCTACTTCAGAGGTATGTAACGAGTAAAGAATTATAAATATTACATTTGAATAGTTAAATGTTATATGAATAGTATTCTTATCTCATTTTGGATGTTGAATAGGTTAATATTGGACCTTCAACAACAATGCCTAGTAGTGGAGGTGGTCATTGATGTTTGACTTAGGTAATACAAAGTATTTTTAATTTTAAAATAGAAAAGTGCATTTCATAATTGAATAACATTTAATGACTTGACGGTTCTAAATAGTTTGTAATTATGCTTTGTAATCTTTAATTAATTTGACTCCAGGTTGCTATGGGTGCTGGCAAGAAGTTGAGTCCACTTTTTGGCCAAAAAGTGGAAGTGTTTTTCTTGATTTTCAGAATTTGACACATTTGACCTTAAAATTTGAAGCACTTAGAGATGGAATCTTCCAAAAAAGTCACTAACCATAAAATGTAGTACTCAAAGTCAAGTTTCCAAATATGTAATTTATTTCAATACCCAGATTGTACAAATTGTGTTTCAATAGGCGTTTCTAAAAACCACTGTTTAAAAGTCACTTTTTTTTTACCATACCATGCACGTGTATGACATCCATATTTTGACCTAAATTGTCGTATTTTTCTAAATCCTTTTGGGAAAATATTTGACTCATTGGAGCTTATTCTCGATATTTTTGTAATTTTTATTGATTTTTTTAGTTAAATTTTTGTAGAGCATGTTGTCATTTGAAAAATCGTCGTGTACGACATGCATAAGATGACCTAAACTTATCATTTTTTGATTTTTTTTTTTAAATTGAAAAGAATTGTCTGAAGTTTGTTCTCGTGCAATCTATTTGTCAAAATGTTATGTTGATCAAAAGTTATTAAAATAGTAAAAAACCTTGATATTTAAAGTTTATGGACTAGTTTTATTAGAAATTAATTGAAAAATAGAAAAAATAATCCAATTGTAAAAAAAAAAAAAAATTGGAATCTGCATTGTCTCAT
>VDFB02291544.1:0-73066 GCA_007258455.2 Sequoia sempervirens
TCTAGTGCTTCCACTTGGTTAGATAGTTTTTTATTGAATATTTTTCTTTAATCAAGTTTCAAAGTCAAACCAATTACAATTCAGACATAGTGCGATCGTATAATGCGTAAGCGCGACTATATAATGCGTAACCTTTTTTGTATATATCAAAATTCAATTTTTTTTTTGTTGGATCAAGGACTTCAATATCTTGTGCACTCATATTTTTCATTTTTTTTGTTTTGATAATTGCTATTTTTCCACATGTGTAGAACAAAGACCATTTTCGGTGAAAAACCCATCTTTAATAAAACTATAAAAAAATACATAATAAAACCAAAACATATTAAAATTATATTTATTGGATAGCTCATTCTGAGGACTTCCTAATTCCAGTTGGGTTTGCGAAGACTCCATTTTCATCCTCAACCTGAGCTCTGAAGCGTAAAAATTTAAATTTTTTTTGTGTCTTAGGAGGGGGATGAGGGGTAAGGGGGGTTCGAGCGAACCCTGGTTCAAACAAATCACCCTTCCATAAGGGGTTTTGTTTGGTTTTAG
This sequence comes from Sequoia sempervirens, assembly GCA_007258455.2. NCBI lineage: Eukaryota > Viridiplantae > Streptophyta > Pinopsida > Cupressales > Cupressaceae > Sequoia > Sequoia sempervirens. The sequence continues at coordinate 538 of VDFB02291544.1, forward strand.
GGTGGGAAATCATTAAAAGGGTTCGCTCAAAACCCCCTTATGGGTTCGCTCAAACCAGTAGGTTCGTACGAACCCCTAAAATCAAGTTTTTTTCCATGGGGTCATTTTTTGTGAGTTTTCCTTCCTCACTTGTATTGTAAACCACTATTGTGGCTTCACCATAAACTTACGTAAGTAAATGTAGATTCAAACACTAGGAAATCTAAAAATTATAAACTACAATTATATCTTGAATCTAAAAAACCCTAAGAGAAATGAATGTAAGGTCAAACCCTAAGGGGTGTACAAGAGTATATAGTTTGAGGTTTCACAAAAATGTTAAGGTATAAAATCTATTTTATATAAATTGGGTCACTTAAATAAATGTATAAAATCAAGAATATGTTAACCTAGATATAATTAATGAGAACTAGGAAATGATAGATTAAAATATTATTTTTGGAAAATATGTGCAAAGAGATAAAGACAATTATGTTTGAGAAGTACAATGAAGAATAAGTTTTGATGTTGCACATAATTTAGTCATTCAAGTACAAAAACTAGATGTTTGTAGCTTGAAGAATGACATGTTGTCTATAGTGTTTGAAATACTTATGGTTGAACTCAAGCACCATGACAATGATATGATGTATGAGACTGCTCTGTAACTTGTAGGATCATCTTGAAAATATATAGAATTTTGGAGTCTACATAACCTTGATCTTTTATATTTTTTGATGAATAAGCATCATAGATTACTTCTATAAAAAAGGTAATATGATGCATGAACACTACTTGACTAGGGGGTGCCTGAGTGGTTGCTTTTTTGCCTTGCCTTGGCTGTATTTCTTTCTCATGACACTCATCTTGAATAAAATGAAAAATGGAATGATTACCGACTAGGTGCTTGTTCCTAATGAATTAGACCACTCTAATGATCTCCTATATTTGAATGCATGTAAGGAAGACATTATTTATGAATACCTTTGGGGAACTGGTTAGATTACAAGAGCCAAGTTCTCCTCTAAGGTCTACCCCTTTGATGGATTGGATTTATAACCTTGGGAAAATATTCAAAGACAATGTTCTCAAGAATGTAGTAAGTGTAGATTTTGATGCAATGGGTTCCTTTTAAGCTCCAAATCAAAATGTTCCTAGAGTGATTTTCTCCTTTCCACCTTATGAATTATTGGATATTGAATGTATTTAAATACCAATACATAACAACATGTGCAAATGTGTACCAAGTTGACACCTAATGGTTAGTGGAAAAGGGTGGGAGTTGGAAATATGAATTTGAAAGTTTAAAGTTTTAGAATTTTGGAGTGAATCTTGAACCCCTCAAGATCAAATCTGAATATTGTAACATTTATCATAACAAGAAAGTGTATATATCAAGATGAAAATCAAATATATAAATATTTGTACAAGCATGAGTAGAATAAATTATTAATAATGGTAAATGTAAAAAAATGTAAAAACTCAAATATATAGACAAATGTAAATAGATATAAAGCATTCCATCAAAATTGGACCTAAACTAAATGGGAATTATATGAGTATGCAAATTTCTCCATAACAATTATCCATTCAGTTGATAAACATATCCCTTGCATTTGGAAAAAAAATGGTTTGCCATCATATGAATCTTACTTTTGTCAAGGGGAAATGTCAATATGTGAGATGGCTAGATAAGATCTTTCTTGTTCCCTTCTTTTGCATAAAATATTTAGTTCCTTTACATTCCATTTGGAAGGCTTGGCAACAAGTTTATAAATTTTTAATGTGGAAAACTTATTCCTTGTAACATGGTTTCAATTTTGTGACTTCTTCCATTTGGTGGAATAGACTGGTTCAATACCATGGTCAACCCCTCACTATTTCTTTCCCAATGAAAGCTTATTATTTATTTGAAAAAAGGGTTCAATAGTTTGGTGACATTTGAAATTTTGATACCCTTGATTGGGCTACTTGGTAGAGCTCTAAGAGCACCTTTAGTTTAAATAATAGGTCTAAAGGGTTTGTAATTTCTTCAAAGACTAGTCGTGGCTTTTAAGTACCAATTCTGTTTTGCTTTCCTTTAAAGAGATCTATTTAAGTTTCCTTTTGAATGTCAAATGCAAGACTGAATGGAGATGGAGGTTTCAAGAAAAGATGTGGAAGAATTTGAGCATTCAAAAATTTGGAGGTTTGAAGCCAAGGATAATGCTTAGATCATGGCTTGAAAAATCTTATATTTCAAGTTGCCCGTGGGAGATAAATTGAAATGTACGATGGTTCAATCAATTAAATCCCCTTTTTATCAACATAATGAAAACATAAAACATTTTTTTTGGATTGTTCATGAAAAAAATAAAATGAAATATTATCTTCAGTCATTTTCTTGCTATTTTTGGTCATGTTTTGTGTTGAAAAGAAGTTATTTTGAGTATTGAATTTCATAATAGTGTTGTGGATAATAATGTGAGACAAACTATTCTACTCATATATGAAAAAGTAGGTAGCCACGTTTTCAAATCATACTGTTCATCAAGAAACAAAAATGGCAAAGTTTTACCAATTTATTTCTCTTTATTTTTCACGACAAAAAAAAGTGTCCAAAAACATGTTAAGACTAGCCATCTTTTGAATAATATTAAATTTCAAATCCTCCAGTTTCATGAATAAGATACATTGTATTCTACTTAAGTTAAAAACCTATTTAAATTTAAAATAAAATCGTAAATCGTTTCTAATGTTCTTCCAGGCCATGCTTGTGGGCTACTAGCAGCTTCTGCGGTTGTCAAAGAAAAATCAACAAAGTTGCTTTTCAGGTGGTCCAAATAAAGTGTCAAAGCTTATCTTTGCCTACAGGGATCAACAGTGATGTGGAGTTCCAATTTTTATGATTATACATATTAAATTGTTTGTTGGAAGACAGTAACTCTTTATGGGTTATTGTTGTTTAGCAGTTGTGAATGTCTTTCTTTTATAGGCACTGGTTGTATGTCGCTGCTGATCTTTGACTGCGGCTACTTCTCCATAAATTTTTTATTTATGCTTTGATTCAATCAAAATAAATAAATCTCCACAACAATATTAAATGGCTCTACTCTCCTGGTTCACGCACCTTTACATCGAATATGAGAGATAATGTCTGTACAAAGTTGTCTTGTTAAAGAAAATGGAAGGGAAATAATATGGGTGTAGATTCCAGTAACTTATTTTAAATTGTTTTTGTCTCTGAAAAACAACATACAGATAATCCAGATGGGAAAATCTCAAATGAACAGCGAGTACAGAAAAAGAATAAAGAATTCTACTATTACAAAGCGCCGTAATACCCCACGCTCTTCAAACACAGTTCTTCTGACATAAATCTCGTCAGTTACTGTGAATTTGGAAATAACCCCCGTCTTTCGTCCGTTTGCTAGAAAAGAATCACTCTTTCCTCTGGCAAAATAAAATCAATGTCCTCAATACTGACAACCTCGTTTGGTGGAAGAAAATCCTCTAAATTGGGAGAGTGGCTGCTCTGAATATCGTGAAGAAGTGAATCAAACACTGTCCAATCCGGCTCCTCTAAAATTGGTTGCCCTTCTATAGACGATTGCGATTCTGAACCAGAAAATACGGCGGTATCGTCTAGCATCTGCTGGAATTCTTCCAGGGCAAATTTGGCCGCAATACACTGAATTTGGGCAGGAGTTAGTGAAGAGGCGGATGGAATTTCCAGCAGAGAGTCTGGGAAATTAAACTTGGTTTTGCATCCTCTGAGGCAATACACAGCACAGTCATATGCGCGAGCGGCCTGTTGAGGGAATCATAAGAGCCCAACCAGATTCTGGCTCTGGAATTGGGCATTCTCACTTCGGAAACCCATTTCCCCCACTTTCTCATTCGCACTCCCTTGAAATGTTGTGTGCGCTGAGAGTATTGGGTTTTCTCCTTTGGCGAGGTTTTACTTTTAACCATATTTCGTAGCAGAGATTCGAACTCGGAACCAGCTTTGTGAAGGGAAGCCTAGCCAGACAAGCAGGCAGTAAAGTAGTGTAATGCAATTGCAGGGCGAGTTTGCGAGATGAGGGGAATTTGACCAAATCGATGAATAATGAGTGTAGTGTGGATGCTTATATGTACAAATTCCATATTGTGGACTGTTTAGAATCTGTGTGCCGGGATTCCAAATTCAGCAATAGAAACTTTCCAAGTCTTCAAGGTTTTGTCAAAATATGAATTTAGAGCATGAGTGGAGAAAGCCAAAAAGTGAGGAGAGTAGACCTTGCCAGATTTTAATTTGATAGTTTTGATTGTGAAGAAGATTCTTACTATATGTTTCGTGGTAACTACTAATTTTTATTTATTTTTAATAGTTTGGTACAAGATGGTATAAAACTTTTACATTATAGTATTAATATGAACACAATAATATTATAAATAGTGATTTAAAATTGGCTAATGAGATATAGCTTTCTACCTTAGAATTTTTTATTTTTATTTTTTAGATGTGAGATTTATTGTAGAATAATTTTGTGAAATAAGTGTTTTGTGAAGTTTAAGTTAAGATATAGGTGAAGATGAATTAGGTAGAGCATGAATTACAATCTTATGTTTAGGAAGATTAGATGTTTGGAAAATAAAGAGGAGACAAAGAAGCAAATAGGTCATATGAACATCAAATGAAGGGAATGGACAAACATATAAAGATGGAGGGAGTGAAACCATGAAGAAGTCCAAACTATCATCAATCTCTTAATGGTAAGTAAAATATGCAGTTAAATCATGCACAAATATATTTAATGATTTATAATGAATACAAGATAAATCAAATTGTTTCAATGCTTCATCAATTAAAGTCGGTGTCAGTTCATTCATCAAAAATATATAATCATCCATGTACTCATAGCTTGCAAGAAAAAATGACTTAACATGTAAAGATGCATTACTAGAATTGTCAAAGTTATCAAACATTAATTCCTCACTAAGATTGCACATGTCATCACATAATTCATTATTGTAATGGTGAAAATTGCATACCTTGCACTTTTCCCATTTGTTTTGAGCTCACGTTGACCCAATTGTCCTTCATGCAGTTACTAGAGTACAAGTGGCATAATTTTTGAGTAAAAGTTAGAACATAAAATGAGTCTAACCTTGTTCAATTTGCAATTATTGCTAAGGACCAATCATGTTCTAGTGTTAACCCATACTCCACCAAGATTCATACACATGATTGTAGAGCTAAACTAACAATTTGTGGAAATGACCCTAGCCACTTCAAAATTCAAATTTAAATTTAGGATTGAGTTGGCACCTTCCTAATTAACCCTTGTGTATCGAATTGAAGCACACAATAATTTGTTTGTACCATTTGAAATTATATTTAAGGATAAATAGTAATTTATTATTGCACATCAACAAATCATCTACAAACTTGCATTCCTACTCGCATGATTGAATCATTGATACATCATCTACTTGCATTAACATCTACACATTTCTTATCATTAAATAAGCATCCTAGGAATTTGACCAAGGGAAAATCATTATGTCTAGAAAACTCCTAAAAGATGCTCCTAAACACCATTAGTTTGTGATTACCAATTGTAGGCATTAATGTGAGAAGATCATAAATGTCAAAATTAGTGAATCTTAGATTCACGCGCCAATATTAAATCCACATTTTGTGATATTTTATTGTCATGACTAAATTCTTAAAGAAATTTGTGTTCAAAATTGTTGGAAATCGAGGTAGAAATGCAATAATAATAACTTATATAAAGTGTATGCAAATCTGAAAATGATCCAAGATTACCCACGTAAGATGATTATGTGATTAGCACATTCACAATAATATAATGAAAACAATAATACCATGAGTGACAATAGATTTACATGGAGAAAAACTTGCGGAAAAAACCTTCATGCTCAAAGAGATACAATGCTTGTATTAATCCTTCAAACATGAGTATACATCAATACAACATCACTTTTTGACAATAGTATAGAAACACTTCATTACTTCAACAAATTGCAAAAAATAACCCATAAAACTACTATCTCAAGGCTCCAATACATAGAGATTTGTGAGAGGGAAAACCACTATGGTATCTCAAAACAACAAGTTAAAAACACCTAGAAAAGTCTACGCTTCCCTTAGTGGATAACCCATAAACATAGTAAAAATAATTAAATGTTCACATGGCCTTTACATGGGCACCTAACCCATAGCCAATAAAAATGGTCAAATTTGAGTCTAATGGCTTTAACGGCTCCACAAAAATCACACATAATTACATGGAAACTTGGGCACCCAACTTTGGATGACATGCAAATGACAAATGACAACATGCAACCACATGCAAGTCAAGTTGACCCCACTCCCAAAATGGATGCCTAAATGGAATATTCCTCCATCATGCCTTGTAATTTCCACTGATTTTTTTCTCTTTATGAAATGCAATTACAATATGTCATAAAGAATAAATATTGTGTATTTTACTTCTTATATCTCTTATAACACTTTCCAAAGAATGCGGAGAAACATGATTATGACTTAGGAATGCAAGGTTAATGTCACCTATCCTAACATTCTCCCATTTGACATTATACATAATTGTAATTACATCCATGAGATACAAATTAAAATCAATTAAAGTGATCAAGGCCCTTGGCCTTCTTGCACCAAGAAAATTTATTTGTGGTCAATGGCTTTGTAAGAGAGTCTGTAACATTATTTAAGTGCCAACTTTCTCAATCAATACCTTACCATTCTCATCCATTTTTTACAGAAAGTGAAACTGAACATCAACATGCTTAGTACGAGCATGATATAGGATTTTTCGCCAAACAAGTGACACTATTCAACTATCACAACCAATCCTCATACTCTTACAATCAAAACCAATACCCATACCGAGTCCTTTGTAATCATACCACATCTTTAGAGGCATGTGTAGCATCCATATACTTTATTTTAAAGGTGGAAAAAGCAACCGCAAGCTGTATTTTACTCATCCAACTCATTGCACCACTAAATAAAGTAAAAACATAGCCACTAGTGGACCATTAACTATCCATGTCATCTGTCAAATTTCCATCAATAAACTAAAAAATAATAAGAAGTCCCATGCATATATTTAAACACCCTTTTAACAAAATTCTAATGCTCTCTACCAAGGTTAGACATATAAACCTACTCAAAACTCCCATTACTTTAGAAATAGATATATTCTAATGCAAACCATTGCATACAACAAACTACCAACAAAAATAGCATAAGGAATGTTACACATCTCTTTAAAATCATCATCAAAATTAGGACACATGTCTAAACTCAACTTAGTACCAATTGGAAATGGAATATTTGGTATGAGTTTTCCATAGTCCATCAAATTATAATGTGAGTTTTTAGATTCAATTGTGTTTGTTTTTATTTCGACGTTTTAGATTACCCTTAGTGATCCACCATCATAAAGAGGAAAAATTGTGATGGATCATTGAGTGTGATCCAAAATGTCAAAATAAAAACATACACAGTTGAATCCAAAAGCTCACATTATAAATGAATATTTACTGGCTTACAGTCATGCATACTAAACCTTTACAAAATGATATCAATAGACTTACTCTAACTTAACCAAAGCTTGAAAACTCAATTCTACTAATCTCCATCCTGATATATTTAGCAACCCCCAAATCCTTTATATCAAACATGCCAAAAAGTTGATTCTAAAGCTCACTACTCATCACCTTGATGTTACCCATGTAAACATGTCACCAACATACAAGACAATGATTAGTATCTAATAAGGGTGATCCCACAATACTAGTTTACACTTTTTGGCTAGATTGGACATTGAATTGATTTTTTTTAACTAAATCTTCACTTTCAGGCACCTAGAGCTCCTAAATCATAAGGAATTTGAAGATGATGCAAACTAGTGATTTGTGACATTTTGTCTATAGATTCTAAATATATATTTTTTAAAATTTTTGGAATCAAATTGCATTTCCTTTTCCATCTCCAAAAACTAGTTTTTAATAGTAAACACCATTTTTAAAGAGTGATGTTCACCGTAAACAACATAACTTTCTTTTTTTCTATGAAGGATAAAATTCCATTTTTTTTAATTTATTGTGTAACTACAATATCTAGCACACTCATTTGGTTTCATAGTGTTTTATTAGATGTTTTTTTCTTAATTAAGTTTTGAAGTCAAACCAATTACAATTTAGACATAGGCGAACTGTATACAACATAAATTTTTTCTATGTATCGAAATTCAATTTTCTTTGGTTTGATCAAAGACATCAATACCTAACACAAACATATTTTTTAGATTTTTTTTTGATAATCTACTATTTTTCCACATGTGCAGAACAAAGAGAATGATTTTCAGTGAAAAACCTATGTTTAATTAAACTAAAAAAATAAATAATAAAACCAAAATATATTAAAATTATATTTGACAAATAGCTCATTCTGAGGATTAGGATCATCTAGTTGGGTATGTGAAGTTGATTCCATTTTCATCTTCAACCCAAGCTTGGAAAGGAAAATTTTTGTAGAAAATTGCTAGAGGAGAGGGAGAAGGGCAAAAAAGGGGGGTTCAAGTGAACCTCCCTGGACCCCTTTAAGCGAAGGGAGGTTCACTCAAACCCCCCTTTTTTGCAAGTTTCCTTTGTTTTCATTTTAAAAAATGTGCAAAAAATGGGATGACATCATAGGGGGTTCGCTTGAAGGGGGGTTTGAGAGATCCCTTTTTTGGGTTCATGCGTACCCCCTTCGAGCGAACCCCTAAAAACCTAAAATTATTTTCTTTGGAGTGTTTTAGCAATTTTTCTTTGTGAAGGAAATTGTAAACCAATATTGTGGGATCACCCATAATCAATAATAATAATATGAACACAATGATCCTCTTTTCTCTTTACAAAACCCAACTTCAATGCAAATGCATCAAACTTTGGTACCATATCCTAGGTGGGTGGGTGCAAAAAGATGGGGGCCCAAAAAGTGGCCACCCCACTTTCAAATTTGGAAAAATCTACAATGTGAGTGCATTATAACATGCTTGTGTTTTTTTCTATTTAAGCAAAAAAATTAAGACCTAATTTCATTATTTCCTATCATCTGCTAAAAACCTCCTACGCGCTTACAAACCCTGCATAATGTGCTCACATTCTAGGAAGCTCAAAACCGCTCGATTTCTTCACTGAATCTTCGTGAAAATTTTGCCACAATGTCAAATAGGTCGAAGGAGTAATTTATTTCTATTTTTCATGTGAACTTGGTATTAAATAGGTAGATTTAATATGTTTTCTGATGTAAATTTATTTAATTTTCAAGAAATGTTAATGCTTGCCTCTAAATCCTCCTCAAAATCCTAATTCACCTCATGCTAAAACCCCTCCTGAAGAACAACCTCAACAAACACGTCCAACAATTCCTCATCATGCTTCAGGAACTCAAGAAGATTTAATGGGGCAAATTGAAAATAACAAATTAAGGAGTTAATTGCAAGGTTGAGAGATCCTCCAGGCACAACCTTGCATAAAACCATGCTTGCAAGCTCAATCACTTGAATCCATAATCTCTCATGTAGATTCAATTGGAAATAAAATAACCAGTTGGTTCGAGAAGAGACGAGAGTTTAGACAATTTTATGTAGACAAATTATCATATAAACAAGTTAAAGATGAAAAATCACAATATCTGACTTTTGTGCACTATTCACGAACCCTAAAATGAGTCAACCTTTACATCATGCAAGCAAGATGTTCCCTATCCATTGGTGCAACCACCAAGAGATAAAGAACAATTTTTGGAAAAGGTACTGGATGGTTTTTAACCATCGTCCATGCAACAACAATGAGGTCCCACAATATTTTTTGAGGAAACTGTATTGTGATTTTGTCCTTAATAAAATCCCAAACTATTTTGACATGCAGGAGCTCTAGGGTAGAGGTGGGGACTCCACACAAGATAGAGTGGGGGCATGTATTGATGCATAGAGGCCAGTGAGACCACTTGTTAGACCAACATATGAGTGCATGTGACTATCTCTTCCATTGTGAAGGAGAGTGTTGAGGTGGATACATTGCAATCGATTAGTTCCCTCACCAAGAGCCTCATACAACATACCATTCCTCTAGCACAGGATGAGCCAGGCGAGTCTTCGAGGAGTAGAGTTCCACCTCATTTATGCCAGGCTTGTGGGCCACTCTATGTTTATGATCTCAAGGATATTCAGGATGTAGGTTCCCAAGGTACATCTACAGCTAATGAGATGGTGATGACAGATGCCCTCCTAAATGACACATTCAACCTTGATAGTCAAGTAAATGTTATCAATTTCATTTAATTTATTAAATATCATTTTTGAAATGGGAGATTAACTAAATTAGTTGAACGATTCTAATGCAATTTTAGGGTCATAGTGTTCATTGTGTTTTCAGTAGTCCTCCACCTCCTTATTACATGACGATGTCTACTTCAGAGGTATGTAACGAGTAAAGAATTATAAATATTACATTTGAATAGTTAAATGTTATATGAATAGTATTCTTATCTCATTTTGGATGTTGAATAGGTTAATATTGGACCTTCAACAACAATGCCTAGTAGTGGAGGTGGTCATTGATGTTTGACTTAGGTAATACAAAGTATTTTTAATTTTAAAATAGAAAAGTGCATTTCATAATTGAATAACATTTAATGACTTGACGGTTCTAAATAGTTTGTAATTATGCTTTGTAATCTTTAATTAATTTGACTCCAGGTTGCTATGGGTGCTGGCAAGAAGTTGAGTCCACTTTTTGGCCAAAAAGTGGAAGTGTTTTTCTTGATTTTCAGAATTTGACACATTTGACCTTAAAATTTGAAGCACTTAGAGATGGAATCTTCCAAAAAAGTCACTAACCATAAAATGTAGTACTCAAAGTCAAGTTTCCAAATATGTAATTTATTTCAATACCCAGATTGTACAAATTGTGTTTCAATAGGCGTTTCTAAAAACCACTGTTTAAAAGTCACTTTTTTTTTACCATACCATGCACGTGTATGACATCCATATTTTGACCTAAATTGTCGTATTTTTCTAAATCCTTTTGGGAAAAGATTTGTGACTCATTGAAGCTTGTTCTCAATAGTTTTTGTAATTTTTTATTGAATTTTTTTTCTTAAATTTTTATTAGGCATATTTGTCGTTTTGAAAAATCATCGTGTACGACACGCATAAGATGACCTAAACTTATCATTTTTTTTAAATTGAAAAGAATTGTCTGAAGTTTGTTCTTGTGCAATCTGTTTGTTAAAATGTTATGTTGATCAAAAGTTATTAAAATAGTAAAAAACCCTGATATTTAAAGTTTATGGACTAGTTTCATCGGAAATTAATTGAAAATTAGAAAAAATAATCCAATTGTAAAAAAAAATACTTGTTTGGAATCTACATTGTCTCATCTAAAATGGGTTTTAATTTCATCAAAAAATTTTGCAAAAAAAGTCGTCAACCATATGTCCAAACTCTGTATTTTACTCTAACATTGTTAGGACCTTCAACTTGCAGGTCAAACCAGGTTGAAGGCCTAGGTTCAGATTCCCAATGCTTTTCCCAAACCAAAATACAAGGCAGAAACCCGACCACAAAGCAAATCCAATTTCAAATTTTAGGAAACGGGATCCCGTTTACAAAACGAGATCCCGATTTGTAAAGTGAGATCTCGTTTCCCAATATTAAATGTCATGACTGTTGACAGGGAAACGGGATCCCGCTTTATAAACAGGATATTGTTCCTTTTTCAACGATCCCCACGTTTAATATAGGGGAACGAGTTCCCAATATAAACGAGATCCCGTTTGTTTTTAATCGTTTTATTTAAATTTATTGTCAAATTTTACTGTGAAGTTTGCAACTTCACATGTACGACCAAGAGCAGTAAAATTGGGCTATTTCTCATCAACTATTGTCTTTACAAGTGGTGAACTTGATTTTTGATTGATTTTTTCAAAGGAGGCATCATGTAAACCATTTTTTAAGTGGAATTGTGTTAGTTTTGTCCTTGTTTGGAGGAACAAAAGGTCTTCAACTTGCATTATGGATTGAATTTTTCAAAGGAGGCATGAAGAAAATAGTTTTTAAAGTGGAATTGTGCTAGTTTTCTACTTGTTTTGAGGAACACAAGAGGAAGATTTTTGTCCTTATAGGTCTTCAACTTCCAATTTGGATTGAATTTTTTGAATAATTTCACTATTGACATTCATTTGTGCTTGAAAATTTTATAATCATGGGAGATAAAGCTTGTAATAAGAGAAGGAAGACATTGACTCCTCAAGAAGTAGAAACAAAGATAGAGAAGGAGAGAGAAAGACAAAGAGAAAGAAGAATGAGAATTAAATCAATGAATGATGGTGGAGCATCCAATTCCACAACTATTGAAGATGAAAACATTGAGGAGACCATGGTTGTAGATGAAGCTAATTTGCAAGAAGTCAATTTGGAGAAGAATATGATTATACAAGGAAGTCCTACTATGTCTTCAAATCCCTCTTTCAATGCTATGGAGAATGTTTCAATATGCAAAAATCTAGGTACGTCTTCAAATCCACATGTTAGTGAAATGGTAAATTCATATGTAGAAGTTTTACAAGATGTTGGACTTAATGATGTTGACATTGATAATATTCAGAGAGATGAAACTTTTATAGAATTTGTTGAAAATGAAAAAGAAAAATCTTTTGTTGCAAATGAAAATGAGAATGATCCTTTTGTTGAAAATGAAAACAAAAATTGTTTTGTTGATGAAAATGAAAACGAAAACTGTTTTGTTGATGAAAATGTAAATTATTTTGAAGTTGAAAATGAAAATGAAAATGAAGATGAAGATGAAAATCTAGAATGTGATGTTGAATTTAATGAAAATATTTTTTTAAAAATTGAAAGTGTTGTTTTCGATAATCTTCCTAGTCAAATTTCTTGGAGGCAAATAAGAACACATGCGAATAGAATATACAACAAATTCTTTTATCATAAAAAAATTGCATTTCAATTTCAACTAATGATGCAATTGATGAGAATGCAAAAAATGAGGAAAGTAATGAAAAGGTTAGGCTTTTATGTTAAACCAAAAAGAAAAGATCAATCATTAAAACATGTTATGTCTACTATTGCTAGTGTCATTCAATCTATTGGGAAAAATATTCGATCTAAAGATAAAAACACAGCAAGAAGAGCTATAACAACTGCTATAATTAATAAAAAAAACTTTGAATAAAAGAATGGTAAGCAATATTAGTGAAGTTTTAAAAATACATCCTAAAACATTGCTAAGAGCGGAAAAAAGAAGAGAGTATAGAAAATGATCCTATCAACCAATGTTAGAGTTTTAATGGTCAACTCTTGAGGTCTGATATGAAATTGAATGTTGAAATTAAATCTTTGATCGAAAAATATTGGCATGATAATACTAGGTTTTCATCTAATGCTAGAGATGTTTTAAAATTAAGGGCGGGGTCCAAAGTTTGTGATCCTCACCCAAAACACCTATTAGATACAACACAAACTGAATTTTATAGAAAATTTTGTGGTGATTCAATGTTACCTGGTAATACTAAAATAAGTCAAAGGTCTTTTGAAAAATGTAAACCCTAGTATGTAAAAATTAATAAGCAATGAATATCTTCTTGTTGTAAAATGCATGTTCAATTTTGTTATTTTTATGATGTTTTTCGATATGTATGGTGTACCTTGCATACCGACATGATTATACAGGAGTGTGGTATTAATATGCCACCTGAAGCAATAATGGAATTTATTTCAGGTTTTTTTTTTTGAAAGATCTAATGATAAATTATTTTATTTAAGTTCTTGTATTTCTAGACAATGCATTAATTGTGGAAATCTTTCATTCTTAAGAATTTGTATGCATGAAAGTGTTGATAATGATTTTGGACAACAATTAGTAGATGTTAAAAGATTTAAGAATGTTCACTATTCTTTAAAAGATGGAAAAATAGGAAAGCATTGTGATTTAGTTACAAAAAAAGTTAGTGTACATGCATTCATGAGTGAATTTAAGAATAAGATTGTACCAAAATATGTCATGCACTCTCAACATGCTCAATGGCTTGATGGCCAATTTCATGCATGTAGAAACACATTTCCAATTGGTACTATACTTTCAGTGGTTGATTTTGCAGAGAATTATACTCTAGCTCCATAAGAGGAAATTCAATCACAATATTATAATTTAGTCCAAGTAGCTATGTTTTTCCATATTGTTTATAGACATGCAGATGATAGCACTGAGGATGATAGAAAAGTTTTGAGGGAGTATCATTTTTATTTGAGTGACAACCGGTTACACTTGTCAGAGTTTGTTCAATACTGTTTCAATATATTTTATAGAAATTTAAGAGAAAGATGAATCCAGATGAAAGAACACCTCATATGGTTAGATAATTGTACGGGGTAGTTCAAGAATGCTCGAATATTCTATTGGTTAAATAGGGTTCACAAGGAACCTAATGTCCAACATATATGGGGTTTTTTTGAAGCTGGTCATGGTAAAGGAGAACATGATGGAGCTGGTGCGTGTGTCAAAAGAATTCTTGTTAGAGAACAATTAAAATTTGAGGATGCAGTAAAATTTAAAGATGCATGTGGGATTGTGGATTGGTGTAATACAAGATTATCTGCACCTAGTTCAAGTGAGTACTCTATAGTTCATTGATTCTTTTGGTTGGTTGAAGAAGAGAACATTGTACCTAGAGTTGACTATGAGACAATAAGTGGATCTACTAAATGGCATTCATTTAGGAGTTCGACAACAAGCACATGGACTATTTGGACAAGGGAGCTTGCATGTTTTTTCCAGTTTTGTATCTCAGGAGATTGGGAAGCATGTGAAAATATAGAATGGGTTGAACAGTGGGAGAAAAGATCGTTGACACTTGCACAAGCACATGATCAATATGAAATAACTATTGAAGAAAATGATCAAGTGTTTGCATTTGAAGACTATGACTGTGTTTTAGACCTTGTACAAGAAGGTAATTTTAATTTAATTTATTTCATTTTATTTCACTTTATTTAGTTATTTTGTAATACTAAATTATTTATATGGTTATGTGCAAGTTATTAAATCAATTTTTTTTTGCAGGACATGTGTATGTTGTTGTTGCACCTGAGGGGAATGAAAAGCAAACAAAATATTGGTTGGCTCGTTGTGTAGAAACTAAACATAAGTTAATAGCACCTCAAGAAGATGATGTTGGCTATCATTATACAATAGGTATAGTGATCCCCTTAAGACTTCCCCTTAAGCAAATTTTGATAACAAGTTTTTGATCCCCTTAAGCAATTTTTTAGAACAAGTCTTTGATTTGCTTAAGAAAAATTTGAGAACTTATTTGATGATGGTTTTCATGTTTTCCAATAGGATCGGTGGTGGTTGTTGGCACTTGGCTACGAAATTACTTGACAAGGAAGAATGATCTACCTGCATTCGAATATTATGAAACACATAAAAAGATTATACATTATTCACATTTGGCGGTGGCAACAAATATAAAACTAGATCGGTATCGTAGAAGACCTTCAAATAAAGTGCTATGGACAATTTCTATGGAAGAGCATGAGACAACCATAGATGCATTGCAAAAAAGAGAGGATGCAAATGGTACAATGGAATAAGTAAATACAGGTAAATATATTTTTAGTTTTATATTGCCCTTTTAAATAGATTAAATACATGTTTCGATATTGGTCAAGTGTGTTATTAGTTGAAATTGATTTAAATTATCCTCTTATAGATCCTTAAGGCATAATCACAAAAAGGATCTAGTCCATGCAGATTCAACCTAGACAACATGGAATACTTGGTAAAAATAGGTAATTATTAGTTAAATTATATTTAAATACATGTTTCGATTACATATTGATATTGCTTGTACATTAATAGTTAAAATTGATTTATTATCCTTTTTTGTATCCTTAAGCCATCATTGCATTGATCTCATACTTTGAAACAAAAAGGAGAGGATGTCTGGATTCAACCTACACACATGTGTGGAATACTTTTAAATGTAGGTACTTTAGTTGTGTACATATAGATAGTTTTATATAAATTAAAATATGTATGTTTTGATGATTTCATTGATATTACTTGTACCTTTTTTATATTAGGTGGTGTGAAGGCCTACTACATTTAGGGCATGAGTTTGATATGTTCTTGAGATGGCATATTCAAATTTTGTAAACATTGTTTTGAGATGACAAATATGTACATACATACTTACAAAATTAAACATTTTGTACAAATTACAAATACATGTACATACACAAGTATGTACTCTATGTACTTCTATGTATCAAAATTGATATTCTATATATTTTTTTTGTTAAATGTGCATGTTTTCATACTTTTAAACTTTATATTTGACTGTATAATCACTAAATATCATGCACACATTATTTTTAAATCAATTATATCCTTAGACGTTATATTATGACCCCTCAAGACATCCCCTTAAAACGTTGTTTTATGACCCCTTAAGACACCCCCTTAAGGCATTGTATTATGACCCCTTAAGACATCCCCTTAAGACGTCGTATTAGGACCCCTTAAGACATCCCCTTAAGATGTGTCGTATTAGCACATATCCTAAATATTTGACTTAATTATATCATTTGTTATGATGACACACCCTAAAACTTATAATACTTGTTAATATCACTTAATATTTATACTCAATTTTATTCTTTTTCAATCCCCTTAAGATGTCATATTAGGACCCCTTAAGACATCCCCTTAAGACAACCTATAATTAGTTTTGGATGCTATTATTTGTTTTGACAACTTATAAATTAGTATTTGATGCCATTATTTGTTTTGACAACTTATAAATTAGTATTGGATGGCATTATCTTTTTTGGCAGCTTGTAAATTAGTATTGGATGCCATTATTTGTTTTGACAACTTATAAATTAGTATTGGATGTCATTATTTATTTTGACAACTTATAAATTAGTGTTGGATGCTAATATTTATAGAATTTATTAATGCTTTTGTTCTCTAATCTTGTATGGTATTGTTTATTTCTTAAAATTTTATCCTTCTGGTATATAAACGGATTGCTTTTGTTTGTAAATTATGATTTATTGACTAATTATTGATTTACGTTAATTGAATAAGTTCATTGACTAATTATCGCTAATTATTGAATGTACATATTATGTATATCACGTATGAGATCACTAAATTTGTAAAGTATAAATATTAAAATGTCCTATTAATTTCAACTATTTATATTTATATTTAATTTCACATTAATGTCCTATATTAATGTCTTGACTATGAACATAAAATGCATAAATGTACATGTGTAAATTAAAATTTCAAACAATAATAAAGTCCATAATTTATGTAACATATTAAGTGCATGAAACCAATATATTAAGCACATGAAATAAAGTCCATCAGAGTACAACCCATGAACTAAAGTCCAACTAAGTACTTGAGCCATGAAATATAAAGTCCAACAGAGTACATGAGAATCCAGAAATATAGTCCATGAAATAAACAAATATAACCCATAAAATCATGTTTCTAGGTCATGTATTGTCTCTATAATCAAGAGACCTCTTCATGCCATGCGGACTATGTGGATGACTTGAAACACTCTATACAAGAGAAAGATGAAATCAGGTGTAAGACAATGAAAAGTGATTTAATGACAATTTAATTTATAATTCATCATAAAATTAAATTACCATCATATATGGATCTGGATGCTCTAGTGCACCTGAAGCAACCTCTAAATTCTCTGAATCAATCTACATAAACAAAACAAAGAAAGTTGAAATTAGATGTACAAGTTTACAATTAAAAATTATTTAATTCAATTTAATTTATAATTTATCATATTTTAATTGTACTATATTATGAGGTTGTGCACCCTCTTCTCCAGGACCTGTTTATACATGCTCAACTACAAGACATGTCTCATGCTATAAAAGAAAAAGAATGTAAAACATGTATTAGCTCATATTATATATATATATATATTCAATTTAAAATTTAAAATTAAAGTTATATTCAAAATATATAATTTATAATTGAATTTAAATATAATAAAAAAATTAAATTACCATTTGATTTGGAGCCTGCTCTGCATGTCCTCTTGGAGGTGTAACTATGTCTGGGTCAGGCCTAAAAGTCGCACTAACAAAGTCCTACAAGATCAAAATTAAAGCATGTATACTTGAATTAGGTTTATATATATATATATATATATATATATATATATATATATATATATATATATATATATATATTCAAGTTTGCACATTTTGTGTAGAATTTTTTTTAAACAACCTGAAAATCAGAGGCGTCACGAGTAGCCACAACATCTAATGTTTGCTCGATGCCCATTCTCATTGTGGTATCAACCTAGACATACATGTAGATATTTAACACTTATAATATTTACAAGTGTACATGCACATTTCATATATAGTGAATTCAAAATTCATAATTGTAACTATACTAATGTAAGTTAAATAATTTACAATATAAATGTACCTACCCCTGATCTACAACACCCGATAGTGGAGGAGTGCTTGACAACCCCTTGGGTGGACTTGACATGGAAGTCGATTGACTCGCCTAAACCAACATAAAAATTTCAAACATATATGTGATTCAATTATAAATTTAAAACTCAAGTTAAAAATCATTTCATATATAATTAAAAAAATTGAAATCAAAATACCCCATAAGGGTTACCAAGTAGGATTGGTGTCGATGTATGTACTCATGGAACAAATGATTGCCCCATCGTTAGTGTCATTTGTACACCAAACAATTTGATTGTTAAAATGTATTGCAAATTTTTTTTTGATATATACATTCATCAAAATTCTTATAAAATGAATGTGTAGATGCATATTTATACCTGTGTCACAATGTCCTCAGGGTGATGGTCTGCTATAAGAAACTCTACAAATGAACTGATGTGACCAGATGAACCACCAAAATCTCCACGTCCACCTAAACTAGGTGTGGACTGATCAGGTCGATAGCATACTTGATGGCAACTAGTACATACATGTGGGATGGGCCTCGACACTCCTGGAGTGGTACTTAGACCAACTCCATAAAACACTCCCCCATCATCATCGTCTCTATGCTTCCCACTCGCTATTGCAGAAGCATGTTGATCAAGGTCTCCTACAAGTGTAGTAAGGGAACCTAATGTCGAGACCACATCTCGATGATGCACAGGTGCATGAATGGGAGGCCCAGGAGCAACAACAAGGGGTTGCGCATGCATGAGGCATTAGGGATCAACCCTTGCCCCTAACCTCTGTTGTGGCATGCCTCCACCAACACCCTGAAATGATTTAAAATCTAAATAATTTGGATTTTTCCCCATAAGAAACTCTACATATAGTTTTCTCAAAAAATACAATGGGCACTTCCAATTAGCATGTGGGGGACTATCAAAAACCATATACCATTGATCCCAAAAATGTGCACTCATATGTGGATGTATGCACCACCTCGTGGATATTCTAGATTTGTTGGGAGGAATGGGTTGTTGGGTAATGAGGTCGAGAAAGTAGGGGAATAGGTGGGCTTTCATTATTTTAAGGTCTAAAATTTGTTTGTAAGAGAGACTGTCAGCATAAAATTGTCTCATTTGTTCTCTGTCTCGTCGATTCCTATCTAGATCAGAATCAATGGTCCTGATGGCATCCACAACGTTTTGCATCGCAGATGAAAAATGTCTCACATGTGGTGGAATCAATGCTTGACTTTGCATAGCATTGATTTGATTTTGTATAGATGCAACCTGATCATTTATGTGTGCTCGCAAGAGAGCCTCACCAGATGCGAAAGGTGTTGGAGGTGGCATATTAGGTGGACGGGGAGGTGGATGTGGTTGTGGCTGAGGTGGTGGATTGATGATATCATCAATGTTAAAATCATCCATGATATGAGATATAAGTGTGCACCTGCATTAAATTATACAAAATTAACATACAAATTAAAAATTATAAGAAATAGTTAAATTTGAAACACACATGCAAATTTATTTAAATAGGATGTGCATACATATATTAAGATCATATAAAATTGAAACACACATATATACATTGATTGAACTTGAGCATGTGCATACAAAATTCAAAATTTAACATGTACATACATTTAAAATAAAAAATACGATGCATAATTTGCATGCATACATCATTAAACTAAACTATGTGCATACATACAAATTTCAAAATTTAAGAACTATATGCAATTTTAATACATGTGTACATACTAAACAATAAACTTGAAACATTCACAAAAAGCTCATTTTATGTCTAACACACACACACACACACACACACACACACACACACACACACACACACACATATATATCTAGTAGATAGTCATAAAATATGTACTATTATAAATTCATCATTATAAGTTAATAAATTCCACCAAATTCATAAATTAATTACTATTTAAGATCATTGTCTTAATTTAGAAACTATTGTGGCTCTCTACTGCATCTCTTCATTTCTTTGTGTTTTCCTTTTCAGAATCGGAAGTTCTCCTCCCCTCTAGCTATTGTCGATGCTCATCTAAGATCCCATCCATAGCCCTGACAACATCAACAAGGGTTTGCATCCTAGATGCAAACATCCTCACAGGTGGGGTGACACATTCTTCATTTTGAATAATGTTGATTTGATCTTGGATGGTTCTAACATTAGCATTGATTCATGCTTGCAAACGAGCACCTTCGATTTCAGGTGGTGGAGGTGGGGGGTTATGAGGTGGAGTGGGTGGAGGTGGAGGTGAAGGTGGTGGAGATGGATGGCGTGGAGGTGGATTGTGAATATTATTGAATCGATCCATGTGATCTCTAAGATATGAGTGAACCTGCATTAGATTTGTAATTTCAAAATGTAAGATACATGTTTAGGAAATACCTTTAAACCATTCAATATAAATGGCCTAATTTAATACAAATGATAAAATATGTAAGCCTCATTTATGTCTAAGGCATGTTACTTGAATGAAAATACAATTAACTATTAATATAGTACAATTTATGAATGCTATAGGGTTTACGGTTTAGAGTTTAGGATTTAGGTTTTAGGGTAATAGGATGGCTTAAGGGGATCTATGTAGTAAGGTCCTAGTACAAAATTACATGGCTTTTAAGTGAATAAAATTTGGTGAATATTCCCAAGGCAACCAAATTTCATTAAGGTCTGAGACAACTTCACCAAATTTTATTCAATTGAGCCATGTCATTTTGTCCTAGGAACTTACTAGACATAGATCCCCTTAAGACATCCTATCGCCCTAAACCATAAATTAATCAACGTAGATCATGATTTATCTCATTCATATTATAATCTTGCACGATATTATTATTGTTAAATTTGGTTGCCTTGGGCAACTTCGCCAATTTTTGAGAACTTATTTGATCCCCTTAAGAAATATCATATTAGGACCCCTTAAGAAATCGATTTACGGTTTAGGATGATAGGATGGCTTAAGGAGATCTATGTCTAGTGAGGTCTTAGGACAAAATGACATGGCTCAAGTGAATAAAATTTGGTGAAGTTGCCCAAGGCAACCAAATTTCATTAAGAGCCTAACAAAAAATGATGGCTTTAGGGTTTAGGGTTTAGAGTTTAGAGTTTAGGTTTTAGGGTAATAGGATAGCTTAAGGGGATCTATGTAGTAAGATCCTATGACAAAATTACATGGCTTAAGGGAATACTATTTGGTGGAGTTGCCTAAGGTAACCAAATTTCATTTTAAGGTCCTAGGACAAAATGAATGCTTTAGTGTTTAGGGTTTAGATTTTAGAGTCCAAGGTTTAGGGTTTACGAAACTTAGGGTGAAGTTTTGGTGTCCCTTGGAATATAATGAACTTGCAAGTTAGTGAAGAACATTTTCTTGTGGAACAGTTGATTGAGATAGCTCTTGTTTCAACTGACCAACCTAGATCATGACATCTCATTCATATTATAATCTTGCATGATCTTATTATTGTTAAATTTGGTTGCCTTGGGCAACTTCACCAAATTTTGAGAACTTCTTTGATCCCCTTTAGAAATGTCACATTAGGACCCCTTAAGACATTGATTTACGATTTAGGGTGATAAGATGGCTTAAGGGGATCTATGTCTAGTGAGGTACTAGGACAAAATGACATGGCTCAAGTGAATAAAATTTGGTGACGTTGCCCAAGGCAACCAAATTTCATTAAGGGCCTAGGAAAAAATGATGTCTTTAGGGTTTAGGGTTTAGGGTAATAGGATGGCTTTAGGGGATCTGTGTAGTAAGGTCCTACGACAAAATGACATGGCTTAAGGGAATAAAATTTGGTGGAGTTGCCTAAGGCAACCAAATTTCATTTTAAGGTCCTAAGACAAAATGAATGCTTTAGTGTTAAGGGTTTACATTTTAGAGTTCAGGGTTTAGGGTTTAGCGAACTTAGGGTGAAGTTTGGGTGGCCCTTGGAATAATGGACTTGCAAGTTAGTGCCTAGTTTATGAATATTTTTGATTTTATGAATAGATTGACTATTTCCATAATAGAAACACATAATTATGTATTATTAAGATTGAGTTTGATGTATATTTTAACTGGATATTTTTTTAATTAAATATAAGATTATTTTATTTAACATTTTTTTCATTAATATTTCCCACTTAAATGAATTTTATGATATAAAATGTATAATATAAAATTAGTTAATGTTGAATTAAGTATTTTTTTTTTGATTGTTTGGAATTGAAAGAAACTAAAAGAAAGAAAAGAAAAATATTTAGATTATTTTAGTGTCTAGGTAACTAGCACAAAAATTGAGATTTTAGACTAAACTAGAAGCCTAAGTAACAAGTAATTGACTAGAATGAGGGTTAAGATTGTCAAAAGACAACAGACAACACATGCAAACAAGAAATGGAAACAATGCATGACTAAAAGAGATCAAAACATAAAATAGGAATGAATGTTGAATACTACCTAATTAAGTGACAATTGGAAATCGATTGTACACTTGGATTTATGAATTTGCTAACTAAATTTGCAAACAAACATTGATAAAATTTATGAATTGTAACTATTCTTTAACATATTGTTTTCTAATCTAATTATAATTTAACATTGAAACTAAAGTTTACCATATCATTTTCTCCATACAATGCAAATGAAATTTAAAACATTTAAGCAATGCAAATGAATTTTCTTGAGCTCAAAATTAGGGTTTTCAAAATCAAAATGATTTGTTCGATTTCAATTTAGGTTTTTAGCATTTTTTTTATTTCAATTCAATTTAGGGTTTCGATTTCTAAGAAATTAGGGTTTTTAATGCAATTTTTTTGTTTCATTTCAAACTAGGGTTTTCAAATTCTTTTTTTTGTTTGATTTGAATTCAGGGTTTCAAAAAGCTTGATTAGGGTTTCTAAATGCAATTTTTATTTCATTTCAATTTCTAGGGTTTTGAAATAATTTTTTTTTTGTTTTGTTTCAATTAGGGTTTTCAAATACAATTTTTTTTGGTTTGATCAAACAATTTAGGTTTCAAAAGCTAAATTTTGTTTCTAAAATACAATTCAAGGTTCATTTTTTTGTTTCTATTCAATATCTTCAAGTTTCATTGCATTTTTTCATCTGTTTCTACAATTCTTCATTTCTACTATAACACGAAATAAAATGCTTAAAACGTCAAATAAATTTAAAAAAAAATGCTAAAATCAATTCTTCTATTGATAATTTCAATAAAAAATGCAAAAATGCAAAAAAATGGGGGTGGACAGGTACTTGGAGGTTGTTTCTAGTGGTTGTTGTTGCTCACAACTTAGGATCTCGTGCGTTGCTAAAATGAAGGTTTGTTCATTTTTAAAAAATAAATGCCATTACAAAACGAGATCCCAATTATTACAAAACGGGATCCCGATTTTTATAAATCGGGATCCCATTTCATAGTAATTGAGATCTTGTTCTGTGTCAGTCGGTTTGGGACCCTTTAACAAATGGGATCCCGATTTTTAAAAAGTGGGATCCCGTTTGACATTTAGGCTCAAGATCCCGAAGCTAAATGGGATCTTGTTTTTGAAATGTCGAATTTGTTTTTTTGGCTAAGGCAAAAACTTCCATGTTTCATGGACTCAACTTTGTGCACTTACCCCTATGTCCTTCATAATCTATGAATTTCATTTGTTCATGTTGTTGACCTCCAAAAATATAGGCTAGTGGTGTCAATTAATTATCCACCTTATTCAGACCTCTTTATTGTATTACCTCTTGGGACCTTCTCATTGATCCTCCAACTCCTAAGCTGGTGTAGAATACATGATAAAAATCACTTTGAGTTTTCCTACACCACATGTTAAGATTTTTTAGCAAGAGTTAGACAAGAGATGTTGACAACATACTATTTAACCCATGAGAGTAACAACAAAAATATTGATGAATACACAATGAATAATCCTCAACAAAAGGTTGTTGATACACCTCTTAAAGAACCACGAGCACACACACCTAAACTTAATAAAGTTGAAGTTGAATGTGAGTCACAATTCAGTGACAAAGGCTATATTGAGGTAATAGATATAGAGGAAATCAATTCACTTTTAGAAGTATCAAAAATAGAAGAATCTTGCAAGATGTTGGAAGCACAAAAAAAATCCTATCTTTTTCTAAACATTAAAATTTTCAATCTTCTTAAATATAAATAATCCTCCTCTCATATTGATATGAGTGACTTCCCATTAGTAGCAACTCATTCACCCCCTAAATCTAATGTCAAGGTCATCAATACAGGTTGTGGGAGTATGAACTATAACAATTTTTCATGTAGATAAAATACCTTTATCTTGATGATCTTATGGTTAGCCTAGCCAAAAAAATATTAGAGTGAAATAAAGTTAATTATGGTTACATAAATTTTGTACAATTTGGTCTCCTAGAAAAGAATAGATTGAGAGTTTTGATAGTTCTTGGTTTGATATTGAAGAATATCTTGCATAATGCTACCAAAATAATGAATATCGCATAGCTCTAAAATAATAAAGATCCTATCACTCCTCCATCAACCCCATCTACTAAAAAATGATATTGATATTGAAGTTAGACATGGCTTTGCGAGAGCTCATGTTGTTGATCTTGATGTTGAAAGGGATAATTTAGTTTTCAACTTAAGTGCTGATCAAATTAACCTTGAGAAATCCATGAGAATTTTTAGAGAGATTGGTTATCTATTACTACTTGGCTAGGGCGTAGCCTCTCTCATAGATTTTACTACCATGAGAAGGAGAGCTAATGGAGGAAATGTTTTCTAGGAATTAAAGAAAAAGAAAATAAATTATATTCTAGATCAAATCTTGTCTTGAAGAAAACATATTAGCTTTATGTTCTATCACTCTTGAACATGATAATCTAGTAATTTATAAGGTTTCCTAAGGGCTGGTTGGCACCTTAATGATTAAAAAGGTGGCTAACACCCCTACTCCTAAAGTTTTAACACTCAGTGTGCACAATGGTCAATTTAGTGAAGTTATCACCAAGAAGCTTTAAAAAGATCCTAACACTCTCATTTAGGATGTTATAAAATTGAATCAAGAATTGAGGGAAGATGGACTAAGTAAGAGATTTATTTTCATTAGATTTGAGCATTGATAGTAAGCCCTCCTCAAGTTAGGGATGATCAACAAGTGTCACAAGAGGATGTTGAAAATCTACAAAATGATATTAGGCAAATAGCTCTCAAGGTAAAACAAGACTTTGAATAACTTGCTAATGTTAAGAAAATTATACCAAGTTGATTAAACCATTTCCTATATAACCCTATGAGAAAAAAAATACATAAAATCTTAAAAAATAACTATAATGTAAAGATCAAAGACTTACTAGAAGATTACACAAGATGTAATCAAGAGGAAAAATCCCAACCTTGAAAAGAATATACACTCAATGTATTATTCAATAATGAAAAAATTATAATGCACTTACAAAGTGTCCATGGAACTTTTAAAACATCAAGATCCCTAAATGCATCATCCATGTGTCCAAGCATATAACTACACATCTCATGCCATACTTCATTTATGCATCTCATGCCATACTTCATTTATGCACTCTTTAGAAGAGAGAACAATACAATGACAACTTAGCCAAATAACCAACTAGCGAACCTCAACCACTAAAAATTTGTTTTCTTTTATAGGGTCAAGCTCACAAAAAATAACCAAGTTGTAAGGTAAAACCACGTCACTCAAAACCATGAGTACACAAAACCATTGATCCCAAAATTTACTTTTTGGTACTAGGTTTTCCAATATTAAATACTTTTCCCATGTGCAAACCACACATAAAATATCTAACCAACATTACAAGCACTTTACAAGTGGACCCAAATTAATATTTAATGTGGCTCAACACATCTAAAAAATATGTACCATAAATAAATATTTATTTTACATTAATTAAAATAATTATATTTTATGCAAGGTGTACAACACCCTTTTCCTAAAATTTTTCCACTTGTTGTATACATTGCAAAAGGTTCTATTAATGAAATAAATCATCATAGTCATCCATGAAACCACATGAATATTTGGCATGCTCCTGTGCTCCATCAAGATACTTGCAATAACATCTAATATGCCCACCATCTCAAGTAAGATCTCCTCTCATCCTCCAACATGCCACCTATAGAAGAATTTAGGAACAAGCCAAGATGAAGAAGCACCAATCCAAAGAACACAAGCATCAAATCCAATTGATAAGAAAGGCTCCAATTTGTTGCCAAATAAAAAAATCCACATGAATGGAAACAACAACCATATAAAATGCTAATCAATAAAATCATTCATACTTCAATGGTATAAAACATCAATGTAACTCATGCAAACAACATATCCAGCCCATAAATTGTAAACACAAGCTCCATGCATAAAATATATCCATGAAGAACATACACATCTAAGAATTCACACTACATGGGTAATGCCAAATCTAAAATAGATCAAGGCATACCAATTTTACCAATAAATACTCATACCAAGGTTTGGATTATGATCAAACCATGTAGTAAAAATTACAATGCTCCACACATACATAAAAAATTATTGCATAATCTCTCACAAAAAGTCACCATAACTCTCCCAAATCAACCACACCAAACCATGTGAACATGAGCCTACAAAAAGTAGCCACAAAAAAAAAGAGAGAAAATTTGTAAATTATACCACATTACATGTCCTTCTACCAACACCTCAAAGTTCTAAGTTGTGTCAAGTACAAGATCTCATTCACAACCCCAATTGAAAATCCTTAAAACCACCCAATCATTCAATATCATAGATCAGACAAAACATATGTATCTCATATAACCATCATGGATGTAAACCTCTCTAAAAAAGTAAGATCAAACTCAAATCCATTCTCGAACTAGGAATAAGCCCAAAAACATCTAAAATCCTCATGCTAAATGACATAAAAAATTCATATATCTACAAGAAGATAAACATGCCAAATAATCCTCAAATGAACCCTTTAAAACTAATATCCAAAGCTCAAGATCCATTACAATGAGAAGACAAAGCATAAAACATTATGCATTTGAAAAAAATATGGGGAATACCTCTTAGATGATTATCCATTAAGTAGACCAAGAGTGGGGAATGAGATTTCTCCTCCAAGATACACCAAGCCACAACGACTCTCCCCAAAACAAATATCCTTTATAGGTCCATCATGAACTCATATCCATATCTAGATGAAAGCTCCTCTAACTTCATGTTGAAACCTACAAAGAGTAATGTTCTCAATGCCTCACCCAATTCTCCATGATCACCTACAATCGAGCAATCCATGCTAAACTTCAAATACAATATCACACTTTCATAAAGCTCTCAAAAACATGACCAATGGACTCAATACTAAGAGAACCATCTATATCGCTATCAAAGCACTAACCATGGAATTAAGAACACATCATGACATCATGATCTAACAACAACCATTAATCTAATGCACAATCAAAAGTCCAACACGCCACAATACCAAATATCCTCTCAACCAAGGATCACCTATGAAAATTGATAAGTCATTTACTAACACCTAAACCAAAGACTCAAGATTCATCTATGGCTAGCCAAGATGTCAATATCTCCAAACACATAAAGATAACCATCTCCTATAATGAAACTAAAACTGTCAAAGAACTCTCACTATAGAAAAAGGGATCCAAGAGCTCGTCCATGACACCAACAACCATTGTAGAAGACCATCCATCACCAAATGATGAATTCACATCACCACAAAAGTCCCTATTGAACAATGATATTGAGATATCAATGACATCATGATAAATATATCATAAATGAAGATATCCATGATCCACAAACACTCAATTGCAATACAGATAGCTCTAGAGAATAATTAGAATCAAGATCTCCAAGCCAAGAATATACAACTACCACCAAAACATCACTATTAAAAAATTCCATTGAATCATGTAACCAAACTATCCATGACATCATGATAAATAGATTGCTTTATATGTTTTAATGCCCCCCCCCCCCCAACTTGGGGCACATGTTTTATGATAGTTGATATATTTATACTTTGATGATATTATACTCACATACTTATTCTTTAATCCACATCATTATCATGATTACACCTAAACTTATTAGTATACTTGATTGGATGTTTACATTCACATGATATTTTCTTGTGATGAGTATAGTTCCTATACACTCACCATGTGTATATATTATTTCACATGTTTATGATAACCATGATTATATCAATATGCTAACATGTTTATGATGATTACACTTTATCAATGTTTATGAGGATGGCATCTCACACTTCCTTTTACTCGCAATATTCCCTTACCTAACATTCATGACAATGAACCTCATTGGGAAAACCTTGCTTCCTATCATTACTTATATTTTGATTCATTCTTATTAGATTATCACATGATATTTGTATGTTCTTAAATGATTTTTGGGCTTTCCAAGATTACCAAATTTTACACATATTTTCTTCTTTCCTCCAAATGTATTTCATTCCTTGAATGCAACAATTTTATTGAAGAATATAATGTCACTTCCATTCATTTCATGAGTATGGTTGCATTGGCTACCATGTGATCACTTCCATTTCATATGTTATCATATTAAGTTTTTTTGCTCCAAGGAATGCCTATTAATTTTGGCCTAATGTTGCATCCTATTTTGATTCTCAATAGAAATAGCATAGTATTTTAAGGCATGCAACTTACCACTAACACTATAGTTATGTCAAAACAATGGATACATTGAAAATATTAACCAATACATTTGCTTTGTATTTATTTTATGGGTGATACATGCATTCACATACCAACACTAACTTATAAACAATATACACAAAAAGGTGCAACCATGTACCAAAAAATTATTATTATTATTATTGTATAGAAATGAAGAGTATTTAGAGAAATACTTCATAGAAATGAAGAGTATTTAGAGAAATACTTCACATCAACATATGAAATAGTTGATATGTATATGCTATTAATTTCATTACCAAACCCTATAGTAGGTCATACCAATCTCATGCAAAACTAAGATGAATTGAATGTTTCCCTCAAGGGTCAACTTGGAGACACAGATCACAATTTAAAGGTGAATTTTCCCAATAGACCAAATTTGAATTTAAATTTTAAAAATAAAGGCATAATTATGTGACTACATAATTATCTTTGTGTGGGAAATCATCATATCTAAGTGGCTTAATAAATAAATGAAAGTAGATAAATAGGTGAATTTGATAAATGGATGGATAGGGTGAATGTATATGTGTGTGAGAGGATAGGATAGAGGCTAAATGTATGCAAATAAGTGAATATCCATATGGATAAAAGGTTAGAGGAATGAGACCAACTTTGCACAAGATTGTGTCATTTGTTACTATGTACATGTATCTAAGGTGTTTCCTATAAATAGGCACAAAACTAAACAAGGAATGACATGAATATAGAAATTTCACCATTACAAATAGTAATAATGATAAGATAATGGGCCCACTTAATGCAAACACTTGTAAACATTTGTTAGTAAGAAAAAATAATAAACATGATCTATAGTTTTAGATTTTTCACCTTTAATGAACTTTCTATTTTTACAAAGATTTTGGAATATGTAATACATTTTTATATTTTTCATTCAACAAATTAATACCATAAATAACTAAACATGGGCTTCAACCCTCACTTGTATAAACCATGTTTTGGGTTTGTTTGATAAAATGTTTGCTTTACTTCAATCATTAGAAACTTGCTGAATTTTATAAGTTTAAATGCCTTGTTTAATAGGTTGTAAAGTGTAATTTTGCATCCTTGAAGCTGTTGTTGACTCTAATGATTGAACATTTTATATCGGTTTATGTGGAAAACCAATTGTTTAAGATATAAGGTCTGCCTAATCAAAGTTGGTACCACATCAACATATTTAGATTGGGGTGTCACAAAATACAAAAGAATAAACGAATAAAACTATTTATTTATGGTATGCTTACATCATCACATAATTTATTGTTTAAAAAAAAAAACACATTTTATATATTTATTAATAACTAATATAGAGATATTAATTTTGAATTATTTTATATATTCAAACTTTGTGAAGGGCCAATTTTGTGTAGGGTTATTGCAGGGTGAAATTGTGAAGGTTCGAACTTTAGACGAGGTGAGGTGGAATTTAAGCGAATGGATAAGGATGCAAAATAGGTATACAGTCCCATTTGTGGGGATAGCGTGTAAAATCTGAGTGCCGCAAAATTCAACATTCTAGACGAGAGAACTTTGTCAACCATTAATTTAGAGCACGAGGGTATAAAGTGTGTGTTGAAGTAAAGAGACTCCCTCCATGTTGGAGGCGAGTGAGCATCATTGAAAATTTTATGCTCCCTCCAAACATAAATAATGTATAGTCCTTGTCCTTGCCAACGTGGATCATATATAATAATATACATAAAGAAAATAAACTAAAAAAAACTTTCCTTAATGTGTTAACTTCCTTTGAATTTTCCAATTAAGTGAAAGTAAATAATTAAGCACAAATCAATTTACATTACATAATTAGCACTTGTATCTAAAGGAGGTTCAAGGATTACGTTGATAGAAAACTGTATGTATGTTATTATGTTAGAGAGTATGTGTTTGTGCATAGATGCATGCCAAATTCTAGTTGCATGTAGGTGGATTAAACAATTAATAATAAGTGCTAAATAATATAATGAAATAAACTTAGACAAATCTAGATTTTTTCCTTAAAGAAATTAAGTATTATCTGATTATGAAATATTTGCATACAGATTTAAAATGACTCCTGATTTACCATTAAATGGCTGTTGAAGCTTGTTTTCCGATGACTCAATAGTGGTTTGTAGGTGTGAGACTTGTTTTAGGCTCAAATCTCACACTATATGTAGCCTATTAGCTAATAAGAAGTTTGGATGGATAAATTTGATAATGTGAGTTATTTTTAGAAAAGTAAATGTAATGAATAATAATATCTAGTTTTGCGATAAAAAATGAATGATTCAATTAAAGATTTTAGAATTAATTATGTTTTAGGATAAAAAACATAAAATGTGATAATTTGATATTCTTTTTGGGATCAAAATATTCTTTTTTCTTTGTGTAGGATTGAATTAAGAGATCAAGGTTGTGTCCATAGTTGTGGAAATGTCATGTACCTACAAAACTTATCTGGTAACTTGCAAAATTCTATTTTTCACTTCACTTGATTTGCCTCTATTTCTTCAATGTTTTTTTATATCTAGGCTGAGTATTATTTCAAAATACCTTGGTAGGATTGTCATTGTGTGACTAGGAGACACATTCTCCTAGGTCAACCCACAAAAATGTATGTATAGTATCAAAATAACACTCTTTAATCATACATATACTTCTAGAATAATTTTGTAGATCTATATTCTTTTTAGTGCAACAAATCCAAAAGTTTAACTCCTTAGAATGAGAGGATATTTGTTGATGTAATTAGATATGTGAATGAATACATTGAATGCTTCCAAATACAAGGTTATAAAAGATATAGGTCAGAGCCAACAAATTTTGAACTTAATAGGGTTATGTTTGTGGTAGTGGGATTTGTGATGGTTAGAATCGACTCAAGCACCACATGAATTAGTCAATCTTTGGACAACACATGCACTAAATCCTTGTTAAGAGGTGCACACTGAGTCAATCCTACTCTCTTGGTGAGAACCAATCTAGTGGGGGTGATATTGAAGGGTTGTTCACTTCATGTGAAAGTAGAACAATATGGATGGAAATATAGTTATTATTGTGATCTATTGTGTTTTCTTGATGAATTTGAATGGGATGATGCTAGATGGTTTGGTTGATGTTTTTTTATGTTGATCTAACATAGTTCTGCAATCAACTCTCGTAGTAGGTCATAGTTTGCGTTGCCTATTTGATGAATGACATTTAATTTTTCTCTAATATTTATGAGGGTGTTATTTATGATTTTCTCTTGAATCTAAAAGGCCCTCTTTTTTCTTTCTTATCCCATTGTACTCTATTTTCTATAAAATATGAGCTTATTTGTTAACTTATTCTTTAGTGGAAGTTTTTTGAATAGAAAAATTCTCCCTAATTTCATTTAAAATTTGCTTCAATCCAATTTTTCTTTACTCTAGGACGTATTGACTATGAAAGCCAAGCGAGGAGGAAGGAAATATTGAGAAAGATAGACAAGCTCACTTTTGTTCATTTTAAGTTTGTTGGATGCCTGATAGGATTATTAAAGGGATTTTCTTCTCTTTATTTCAATTTTGTTTTTTGAAGTTTTTGATGAAGCTAGATGCTTGCAAAAATAAATTATTCTATCTTTTTAATCTTTTATTGAAAATAAATTATTCTATTTGTAATTTTTGAAATAAGTTGGATGATCTAATACAATTTTAATAGTTTTAAATTTTAGTAAGAGTGTTGGGATCTCTCATTTTATAGTTATGAATTGGAATACAATATTTAATTGAGTGTATTTCATTGGGATGAAGGGATTTTCCAAGATAACAAGTTTAATCTATTCTAATAAAACAAAGATTGTTCTTCTAATTGAGAAATTGCAAAATAAGGTTACTTTTCTTAGTCAAAGTTTTAATTTTTTAATTATTAATTGAAAGCTTTTAAAAACAAATAAAGAACATGTAAGATAAAGAAGCTACATGAAAGCTTTTTGGAGTCATGTCAATGGTGGCATGTGTCCTCAGAGAGCCTAATTTATTTTGGATCCTCCTTTGCAACAATTAGAACCTCATATTTATGTCAATGGGGATAGGGAATCTTTGGATATGAGAATTGAAGATTATTTGGAAGATGTAGGAATATTTAAAGCCTTAATGCATAAAGGGAGAAGGCTTTGGATATAATGTGTTAACCATAAGAATGTTATAGATAAATATTACAATATAAAAGAATTAATTCTTTATAAGTGATTCCCTATCCTTATGTTGGAATCAATAGAATAGGGAATGAAGATCTATTAATAAGAAGTTGGAAAAATGTAAAAACATCAACCTCTTAGATGCTAAAGGCAGGAGAGTATAAATAGGTTTAAAGCTTCTCAATCATGGGGAAATAATTAGGAGAAGATTAAAGAGTTGATAGATAGAAATGAAGAGCTAACTTAGAGTCAAGAGGAGAGATGAATTACTTAAGAAGGAGATATGACTTGGTCAAGATTGAAAAGAACTTGCAATCATGAGAAACAATACTGGATAATTAATCAAAATTGAAATAATTATGCATCTGCCAAACATGATAGGGTCACCCTTTTCGGGTGTTTGGGTCACCTCTTTTGTTCAGGCTAATCACTTGAGAGACCCTACAACTTAAGATAGGTCACCTAAGAAACCCTTTAGTCAAAGGTTTACAAAATGTTTAGGTTTTGTACAAGTACTTATAATTTAGCTCAAATTCTCAATGAGACGTATGATGAATAATTACAACTCAAATATTACGTGTTGGGTCATTATTGTTAGCCTGCCTCACATGATGTCCTTGAATCATTTTAAAATTTTCTTCTACAATGATAGGTATATGGAAAAGACTACTAGAGCACAAGGAATTGTAACCACATTTATTCAAGACAACAAAAATCTCACATCAATGTGGATATCTTAGGAAGGCCCATGGTATTCCCTTGATTTGACTTGTTAGAGTATTTATGGCCCTTCACAAATCCTTAGCTATTTCAAATTACTCAAGCACATTGATCACTGTTGTGACCAACCTTGCCAAGCGAGCTAGCTCAACCTGATTCAGAGAATGGGAGGTGAAAGAGTTCAAACAAAGCTTGGCTCCTGTGAAGAATTTTGAAGAGATGCCCTAATTTGGCATATCTGTGTGGAGGGAGGTCTAGCACCTTTGATGGAGAGCCTAAATGGCCATGACGAGAACCTTTCCATTCAGTTTGCTAATGGCTGGAGTAATAGAAAGGTTAAACTTGGTGGTATATATTTTGAGGTTAGTGAAGAGATTATAGCTAAAGCTACTAGTATTTTCTATAGTGGTCATAAACTCAAGAAACATACCAAAGTGCAAGATGTCGACAACATGAACCAATTTTTCAAGGATAACGAGCACCCCACCAAACTACATGCGGGTTATGATCGCGACAAGCTCCCAATGCCATGGGATCAGGTTTGTTTGGTGATTATGAACTATTTAACACTTGAGGGTAGGTTTAAATGCTTTTATTATTATCATATGCCACTACTCAACCATTTTAGACACCATATGAACATCAGCCTCCCATTTTTATTCATTATTCCCTTGAGTTGTCTATGAAAGAGGCTATGGAGCTTTCTACTAAGAACCCTGAGAAACCCCCTGTCCCACTTCGTCGAGGGCTTATCTTAAGATTATACCATTTTCATCTGGCACACTACCCCCCAAACCAATATGTGATAGCCTTGTGGAAAATGATCCTGATGGAAATTCCCCCATGAAACCCCCTAGAACCTCACAAGGTAGATGCTACCAAACCTAGTGCCAAGCACAAGCTAAATCCTCTTGCTAACCAGTGACTCCTGAAACTAACCCTAAACCCCTGGCCAAATAGTCTAGAAATAATATAAAAACAAACCAAGCTCAGAGCCAAAAGATGGTGGTGGTGGAGTTTTGTGAGCTTAAAAATTCTCTTGTTAAAAAGCTAAGAAAGCATGTTGTGAAGAAAACCCCAAACAATAAGAAGAAGAGTTCTATCACCTTCTTCGTTGAAGAAGAAAACTCTGAGGATGAGGAGGATGATGCTAATACTGATAATACTTGTGAAGAAGAAAAAATGATTGTTACTCATCCCAATGTTGGTTCTGAGGTTGCCAGTTTGAGAAGATCCCACAAATTGGCTTGTAAGCAGATGCCCGATGTCACTGTTGATGAAATATCAATTGATTCTAAATAGAAGAACAAACAACACGATAAAAGAAATTCTGACATGGAGGAGGATGTTGAGGATTTCATTGATGGCTCGAGCCATTTTCTCAAGCTTAATAAAATGATCATGAATGAATCCACCCTAGACTCCAACCCCCTCATGAGCACAAAGAGGAAATAAGCCATAATTGTAAGAAAACTGCCCAAGATTGCAATTCTTTGATGGCTTGTGTGAATACTCTTGAAAGGAAGCTTAATGGCCTAACATGCTTCACTCTCAAAGTGATCCACCGCTCTTATGTCACTCTAGCTTCAATGCTCCAAGAGGAGATAAAAAAACATGACACTTCTACTGAGTCTAGCTCCAACCAACAAAAGATGTATGTCTTCAAATTCCTCATGGAAGAATGAGAGAACATTTCCAAGTGGGGGGCTCTTGTTGGTTTTTTTTTTGTTGTTTCCTCTGTAGGTTACTATTTTTTGTTGTTATTTTTCTAGATCTCTGGTTTGTTTTGGTTTATGATGTTAAACTTGTTGCTCTAAACTATTGCTCTAGTGGCCTTTTATTTTAAGGGTACAATACCATGCAAATACTACTTATCTAATAAAAAATATCATCATAAGACATAAATATATCATTAATAGGTAAAGGAGGTGCAACCATATCCTCAATATGTATCATACAAGGTGTATAACAATGTAAGGTGTCATTAGATATGCACTTATCACTATCACAATCCATAGGATCACCATGAAACTCATGGATACATAAAATCAAGATATTTAAAAGAAGAGGATGAGCACTAACCAAGTCAATAAAGAAGGGAAAATATAAAACATCATTAAATAACACCTCTATAGAAGATTTATCCATATTGTTAACCTAAAAATTAATGAGAATATAAAGGATGGAAGGATCATTTATCACATAAGATAGGAACATATTAGAATTATAAATATATGCAAATGAATATTAGCCAAGAAAAATGATTTAAGAAGATACATAATGATATATTATCCACGAGTGGAAGGGAGTGATCTAAGATGTGTATCACTATGTATGCCCAAACACTAATCAAAATATGGTAAACTTATGTAAGTAAATGTAGATTCAAACCCTAGGGAATCTAAAAATTATAAACTACAATCATATCTTGAGTCTAAAAAACCCTAAGAGAAATGAAGGTAAGGTCAAACCCTAAGGGGTGTACAAGAGTATAGTTTGAGGTTTCACAAAAATGTTAAGGTATAAAATCTATTTTATATAAACTGGGTCACTTAAATAAATGTATAAAATCAAGAATATGTTAACCTAGATTTAATTAATGAGAACAACTATGAAATGATAGATTAAAATATTATTTTTTAGAAAATATGTGCAAAGAGATAAAGACAATTATGTTTGAGAAGTACACTGAAGAATAAGTTTTGATGTTGCACATAA
Source organism: Sequoia sempervirens (assembly GCA_007258455.2). Classification (NCBI taxonomy): domain Eukaryota; kingdom Viridiplantae; phylum Streptophyta; class Pinopsida; order Cupressales; family Cupressaceae; genus Sequoia; species Sequoia sempervirens. The sequence continues at coordinate 37,437 of VDFB02291544.1, forward strand.
TTTAGCCATTCAAGTACAAAATGCTTGTAGCTTGAAGATTGACATGTTGCCTATAGTGTTTGAAATACTTATGGTTGAACTCAAGCACCATGATAATGATATGATGTATGAGACTGCTCTGTAACTTGTAGGATCATCTTAAAAAAATATAGAATTTTGGAGTCTACATAACCTTGATCTCTTATATTTTTTGATGAATAAGTATCATATATTACTTCTATAAAAAATAAATTGATGTGTGACCACTTGACTAGGGGGTTTCTAAGTGGTTGGTTTTTTGCCTTGCTTTGGCCATATTTCTTTCTCATGACACTCATCTTGAATAAAATGAAAAATTGAATGATTACCGACTAGGTGCTTGTCCCTAATGAATTAGACCACTCTAATGATCTCCTATATTTGAATGCATGTAAGGAAAACATTATTTATGAATACCTTTGGGGAACTAGTTAGATTACAAGAGCCAAGTTCTCCTCTAAGGTCAACCCCTTTGATGGATTGGATTTACAACCTTGGGAAAATATTCAAAGACAACATTCTCAAGAATGTAGTAAGTGTAGATTTTGATGCAATGGGTTCCTTTTAAGCTCCAAATCAAAATGTTCCTAGAGTGATTTTCTCCTTGCCACCTTATGAATTATTGGATATTGACTGTTGTGCAAATGTACGAAGTTGACATCTAATGGCTAGTGGAAAAGGGTGGGAGTTGGAAATATGAATTTGAAAGTTTAAAGTTTTAGAATTTTGGAGTGAATCTTGAACCCCTCAAGATCAAATCTGAATATTGTAACATTTATCATAACAAGAAAGTGTATATATCAAGATGAAAATCAAATATATAAATATTTGTACAAGCATGAGTAGAATAAATTATTAATAATGGTAAATGTATAAAAATGTTAAAACTCAAATATAGATGAATGTAAATAGATATAATTCATTCCATCAAAATTGGACCTAAACTAAATGGGAATTATATGAGTATGCAAATTTCTCCATAACAATTATCCATTTAGTTGATAAACATATCCCTTGCATTTGAAAAAAATGGTTTGTCATTGTATCAATCTTACTTTTGTCAAGGGGAAATATCAATATGTAAGATGGCTAGATAAGATCCTTCTTGTTCCCTTCTTTTGCATAAAAGATTTAGTTCCTTTACATTCCATTTAGAAGGCTTGGCAATAAGTTTATAAATTTTTAATGTGGAAAGCTTATTCCTTGTAACATGGTTTTAGTTTTGTGATTTCTTTCATTTGGTGGAATAGACTGGTTCAATACCATGGTCAACCCCTCACTATTTCTTTCCCAAGCTTATTAATTATTTAAAAAATGGGTTTGAACAATAGTTTGGTGACATTTGAATTTTGATACCCTTGATTGGGCTACTTGGCAGAGCTCTAAGAGCACCTTTAGTTTAAATAACAGGTCTAAAGGGTTTGTAATCATTGGTTCTTGTGGACTTAGTTATAAAATTATGCACTCAATTACAATGTAATTTCTTCAAAGACTAGTTGTGGCTTTCCAAGTACCAATTATGTTTTGTTTTCCTTTAAAGAGATCTATTAAGTTTCCTTTTGAATGTCAAATGCAAGATTGAAGCACAAATGGAGATGAAGGTTTCAAGAAAAGATGTGAAAGAATTTGAGCATTCAAATTTGGAGGTTTGAAGCTGAGGCTAATGCTTAGATCTTAGCTTGAAAAATCTTACATTTCAAATTGCTTGTGGGGGATAAATTGAAATGTAATACGATGGTTGAATCAGTGAAATCCCCTTTCTATCAACATAAGAAAACCTAAAGCATATTTTTGGGATTGCTCATGGAAAAAAATAAAATGAAATATTATCTTCAATCATTTTCTTGGTATTTTTTATCATGTTTTATGTTGGAAACAAGTTATTTTGAGTATTAGACTTCGTAATAGTGTTGTGGATAATAGTACGACACAAACTATTTTAATCATATGAAAAAGTAGATGCTTGATACTGTTTTACTTAGATATTTTGTTCCAATTTATCTCTCTTTATTCTTAAGAAAAAGGGGTCTCCAAAAAAACATGTTAAGACTAACGTGTGTTGAATAATATTAAATTTCAAATTCTCCAGTTCCAGAAATAAAATATATTGTATTCTTGGTAACTTCAAAACCTAATTAAATTTAAAATAAAATCGTAAGCCGTTTCTAATGTTCTTCCAGGCCATGCTTGTGGGCTACTAGTAGCTTCTGCCATTGTCAAAGAAAAATCAGCAAGTTGCTTTTCAAGTGGTCCAAATAAAGTGTCAAAGCTTATCTCTCCCTACAGGGATCAACGGTGACGTGGAGTTCCAATTTTTATGATTTATTGCTGTTTAGACTGTTTGTTGGAAGACAGTACCTCTTTATGGTTTATTGCTGTTTAGGAGCTGTGAATGTCTTTCTTTTACAGGCACTGGTTGTATGTCACTGCCTTTTTTTTTACTGCGGCTACTTCTCTGTAATTTTTTTATTTATGCTTTGATTCAATTAAAAATAAAACTCTCCATAACAATATTGAATGGTTCTACTCTCCTGTTACAGGCACCTTTACATCGAATATGAGGGAGATAATGTCTGTACAAATGTCTTCGTTACAGAAAATGGAAGGGAAATAATATGGGTGTAGATTCCAGCAACTTTTTTTAAATTGTTTTTTTCTCTGAAAAACATCATACAGGTATCCGGAGGGGAAAACCTCAAATGAACAGTGAGTACAGAAAAAGAATAAAGAATTCCAGTATTACAGAGCGCCGTAATACCCTACGCTCTTCAAACAAAGTTCTTCTGACATAAATCTCGTCAGTTACTGTGAATTTGGAAATAATCCCCGTCTTTCGTCCGTTTGCTGGAAAAAAATCCCTCTTTCCTCTGGCAAAAGAAAATTAATGTCCTCGATACTGACAACCTCGTCTGGGGGAAGAAAATCCCCTAAATTGGGAGAGTGGCTGCTCTGAATATCGTGAAGAAGTGAATCAAACACTGTCCAATCCGGCTCCTCTAAAATTTGTTGCCCATCTATAGACGATTGCGATTCTGAACCAGAAAATACGGCGGTATCGTCCAGCGTCTGCCGGAATTCTTCCAGAGCAAATTTGGCCGCAATACACTGAATTTGGGCGGGAGATAGTGAAGAGGCGGATGGAATTTCCGGCAGAGAGTCAATACACAGCACAGTCATATGCGCGAGCGGCCTGTTGAGGGGAATCATAAGAGCCCAACCAAATTCTGGCTCTGGAATTGGGCATTCTCACTTCGGAAACCCATTTCCCCCACTTTCTCATTCGCACTCCCTTGAAATGTTGTGTGCGCTGTGAGTATTGGGTTTTCTCCTTTGGCAAGGTTTTACTTTTAACCATATTTGGTAGCAGAATATGCGGAGATTCGAACTCGGAACCAGCTTTGTGAAGGGAAGCCTAGCGAGACAAGCAGGCGGTAAAGTAGTGTAATGCAGTTGCAGGGCGAGTTTGCGAAATGAGGGGGATTTGACCAAATCGATGAATAATGAGTGTAGTGTGGATGCATATATATGTACAAATTCTATATTGTGGGCACCATTTTTTGAATCTGTGTGCCCGTATTCCAAATTCAGCAATAGAAAATTTAAGTCTTCCAAGTTTTTGTCAAAATATGAATTTAGACCATGAGTGGAGAAAGCCAAAAAAAAGTGAGGAGAGTAGAACTCCCCATCTAGGGGAAAGGGCCTACTAGTCGTGTAGGCTAACTTTGTCAGCGTATAGCAATTGACTCGAATATCGTAGAACCTTCTTTTTTTTTTTGAAATGTAGACTGGCCTCTTATTTATCTATAACTAAGGTTTGGAGGTGTGACTCATCATGCAACTCACCACATTAGCATATCTTTTGAGGAGTGTCTAAAATTTGACTTTTTAAAGGTTCGACCAAAACTTAATCATGGAACCCAGGACTTAAATTTAATAGTCGACCTTGACTGTCAACAAATTTTTTAATGATGGTTGTCTATTCAAAGGTGCCCTTAAAACATTATGATATACCGTAGTGTAAGTAAAATTATATATAAATCAAATATACATATCATTATAATTCTATATAAATTTTGAGAGTCTATCCAAAATCTTTCCTTTCATTTGATACAATCTTCTTAAAATTTTGATTGTATTTTACGGCAAAAATCTCTAAATACAGTCATACGGCCATCAAATTTAATCCCTGATGGAACCCCCAATAGTTGAACAAAAAAATATTATTTGTTGTTTGTAGAATATCATATTTTTATTTAAAATAAAATTAATATACAACCTAAGTGGACCAAATACTTATTGATAACCATATATCTTTGATATTTCTAACTTTTATATTACACTCATAGGGACTAATAGTTGAACACAAAAAAACTTTTTGTTGTTATAAAAACAACACATAATTATTTAAAATACAATTTATATCAAACAAAAATGGACCAATAGTTGAACACTAAAACTTTTTGAAAATCCTTCACATTTAATGAAAAAATACATGTTATTTATTGTGCTCACCTTTTATAATTGTGATAGGACAAACCATTAATATAAAATTATCCAATGCTTGTACATTACTACCCCAATTGTTGTACACATAAGAACACTATTTTTTCACTATGATAACAATACCTGTTTAAATGAGTGTTTTATTTTATTAAATGAACATTTTATTTTTTAAATGATATACTTATAGTGGAGAGTTATAATATTTTATTTGAGACAAAAAAATACTTATTCCACTTTTTCATGAATGTATTTATGTTTTTTTCATATAACATTTAGAGGTTCTCATGTGTTCAAGTATTGGTCCATTTTTTATCAATATTTGATTTTTTATTATTTACATTTGGACTATTTATTTACAATATATAGTATAAATATGCAGGGTATTATAATCACGATTGAGTGCGCGACTATTGGACCCCACACGACTACTGGGCCCTCTCCCCTAATTGAATGAATGAATGAAAGATTTTAATTTGACCATTTTGATTGTGAAGAAGATTCTTAATATATGTTACTTTCGTGGTAACTACTAATTTTTTATTTATTTTAAATAGTTTCGTAGAAGATGGTATAATTTTTTTACATTATAGTATTAATATGAACACAATAAAATTATAAATAGTGGTTTAAAATTGGTTAATGAAATCTAGCTTTCTATCTTATAACTCTCTTTTTTTCTTTTTCTTTTTCTTTTGAAGTGTGATTTATTGTAGAATAATTTTTTGAAATAAGTGTCTTGTGAAGTTTAAGTTTAGATATAGGTGAAGATGAATTAGGTAGATCATGAATTGCAATCTTATGTTTAGATAGATTAGACATTTGAAAAAATAAAGAGGAGACAAAGAAGCAAATAGGTTATATGAACATCAAATGAAGGGGATGGACAAAAATATAAAGATGGAGGGGGTGAAACCATAAAGAAGTCCAAACTATCATCAATCTCTTAATGGTAAGTAAAATATACAGTGAAATCATGCACAAATATATTAAATGAATTATAATGAATACAAGATAAATCAAATTGTTTCAATGCTTCATCAATTAAAGTCAGTGTCAATTCATTCACCAAAAATATATAATCATCCATGTACTCATAGCTTGCAAGAAAAAATGACTTAACATGTAAAGATGCATTACTAGAATTGTCAAAGTTATCAAACATTAATTCCTCACTAAGATTGCACATATCATCACATAATGCATTATTGTAATGGTGAAAATTGCATACCTTGCACTTTTCCCATTTGTTTTGAGTTCACATTGACCCAACTGTCCTTCATGCAGTTACTAGAGTACAAGTGGCATAATTTTTTAGTAAAAGTTGGAACATAAAATGAGTCTAACCTTGTTCAATTTGCAATTATTCCTAAGGACCAATCATGTTATAGTGTTAACCCATACTCCACCAAGATTCATACACACGATTGTAGAGCTAAACTAACAATTTGTGGAAATGACCCTAACCACTTCAAAATTCAAATTCAAATTTAGGATTGAGTTGGCACCTTCCTAACTAACCCTTGTGTGTCGAATTGAAGCACAAAATAATTTGTTTGTACCATTTGAAATTATATTTAAGGATAAATAATAATTCATTATTGCACATCAACAAATCATCTACAAACTTGCATTCCTACTTGCATTATTGAATAATTGATACATCATCTACTTGCATTAACATCTACGCATTTTTTACTTTCACTCATTTCTTATCATTAAATAAGCATCCTAGGAATTTGACCAAGGGAAAATCATTATGTCTAGAAAAATCCCCAAAAATGCTCCTAAACACCATTAGTTTGTGATTACCAACTGTAGGCATTAAGGTGAGAAGATCATAAATGTCAAAATTAGTGAAGCTTAGATTCGCGCAGCAATGTTAGATCCACATTTTGGGATATTTTATTGTCATGACCAAATTCTTGAAGAAATTTATGTTCAAAATTGTTGGAAACCAAGGTAGAAATGCAGTAATAATAACTTACATAAAGTGTAAGCAAATCTAAAAATGTATCCAAGATTACCCACTTAAGATGATTATGTGATTAGCACATTCACAATAATATAATGAAAACAATAATAGGTACCATAAGTGACAATGGATTTACATGGAGAAAAACTTGTGGGAAAAAACTACACCCTTGAAAAGAGATCAAATGCTTGTATTAATCCTTCAAACAAGAGTATACATCAATACAACATCACTCTCTAACAATAGTATAGCAACACTTCATTACTTCAGCAACCCGCAAAAAATAACCCATAGAACTACTATCTCAAGGCTCCAATATATAGAGATTTGTGAGAGGGAAAACCACTGTGGTATCTTGAAACAACAAGTTAAAACCACCTAGAAAAGTTCACACCTCCCTTAGTGGATAACCCATAGACATAGTAAAAATAATTAAATATTCACATAGCCTTCACATGGGCACCTAACCCATAGCCAATAAAAATGGTCAAATTTGAGTGCTCCATAACTCTTTGATGGTTTTAATGTCTCCACAAACATCACACACAATTACATGCAAACTTGGGCGGCCAACTTTGGATGACATGTAAATGACAAATCAAAACATGCAACCACATGCAAGTCAAGTTGACCCCACTCCCAAAATGGATGCCTAAATGGAATATTCCTCCATCATGCCTTGTCATTGCCACTAAAATTTGTTTATCTATGAAGTGCAATTACAAATTTTCATAAGGAATAAATATTATGTATATTTTATCTCTTATGTCTCCTATAACACTTTCCAAAGAATGTGGAGAAACATGATTATGACTTAGGAATGCAAGGTTAATGTCACCTACCGTAATATTCTCCCATTTGACATTATACATTGCAATTACATCCATGAGATACAAAATAAAATTAATTAAAGTGATCTCTAGCCTTCTTGCACCAATAGAAGTTATTTGTGGTTAATGGCTTTATAAGAGAATCTGCAACATTATCCAAAGTGTCAACTTTCTCAATCAACACCTTACCATTCTCAAGCATTTCTCACACAAAGTGAAACTGAACATCAACATGCTTAGCACGAGCATGATACAGGGTTTTTGGCCAAACATGTGACACTATTCAACTATCATAACCAATCCTCATTGTCTTACAATAAAAACCAATACCTATATCGAGTCTCTGTAACCATACCACATCCTTAGAGGCATGTGTAGCAGCCATATACTTTATTTTAATGGTGGAGAAAGCCACTGTAAGCTATATTTTACTCATCCAACTCACTGCACCACCAAACAAAGTAAAAACATAGCCACTAGTGGACCCTCAACTATCCAAGCCACTTGTCAAATTTGCATCAATAAACCAAAAAATAATCATAAGTCTCATGTAAATATCTAAACACCCTTTTAACAAAATTCTAATGCTCTCTACCAATGTTAGACATAAACCTACTCAAAACTCCCATTACTTGGGAAATAGATATAGTCTAATGCAAACAATTGCATACAACAAATTACCAATGGAACTAGAATAAGGAACGTTAGACATATCTTAAAATCATCATCAAAATTAGGACACATGTCTAAACTCAACATAGTACCAATTGAAAATGGAGTATTTGGTATGAGTTTTCCATAGTCCATCAAATTATAATGTGAGCTTTTAGATTCAATTGTGTTTGTTTTTCTTTTGATGTTTCAGATTACCCTTAGTGATCCATCAGATCATAAAGAGGAAAAATGATGATGGATCATTGAGTTTGATCAAAAATTTCAAAATAAAAAATAAATATAGTTGAATCCAAAAGCTCACATTATAAATAGAATATTTACTTGCTTACAATCATGCATACTAAACCTTCACAAAATGATATCGACATACTTACTCTAACTTAACCAAATATTTCTGTGAACTCAATTCTATTGATCTCCACCCCAAGGATATATTTAGCAAGCCCCAAACCCTTCATATCTAACATGCCAAAAAGCTAAGTCTTAAGCTTCCTACTCATCACCTTGATGTTACCCATAAACAACATGTCATCAACATACAAGACAATGATTAGTATCTGATAATCAATAATAATAATATGAACATGATGATCCTCTTTTCTCCTTACAAAACCCAACTTCAATGCAAAGGCATCAAACTTTGGTACCACATCATAGGTGGGCAAGTGTAGAAAGATAGGGGCCCAAAAGTGGCCACCCTACTTTCAAATTTGGAAAAATTTATAACGTGGGCACATTATAACATGCTCACGTTTTTGCCTATTAAACAAAAAAAATCAAAACCTCATTTCATTATTTCCTATCATATGCTAAAAACCTCCTCTGCAACCTACAAACCTTGCACAATGTGCTTACATTCTAGGAAGATCAAAACCACTTGATTTATTCATTGAATCTTTGTGAAAATGTTGCCACAATGTTGGAGTGATCGAAGGAGTAAGTTATTTCTATTTTTTTGTGTGAATTTGGTATTGAATAGGTATATTTAATATATTTTTGATGTAAATTTATTTAATTTTCAGGAAATGTTAATGCACCTCCAAATCCTACTCAAATTCCTCCTCAAAATCCTAATTCACCTCATGCTAAAACCCCTCCTAAATAATAACCTCAACAAACACCTCCAAAAATTCGTAATCATTCTCTAGGAACTCAAGAAGATTTAATGGGGCAAATTGAAAATAACAAAAAATAAATTGAGGAGTTAATTACAAGGTTGAGAGATCCTACAAGCACAACCTTGCATAAAACCACATATGTTCAATCACTTGAATCCATATATGTCATGTAGATTCAATTAGAGATTAAATAACTAGTTGGTCTGAGAAGAGATGAGAGTTTAGATAATTTTATGTAGACAAATTATCATATAAATAAGTTAAAGATGAAAAAATTACAAAATATGACTTGTGTGCACTATTCATGAACCCTAAAATGAATCAACCTTTAGATCTTGCAAGAAAGAGGTTACCTATCCATTGGTACAACCACCAAGGGATAAAGAACAATTTTTGGAAAAAGTGGTGGATGGTTTTTTACCATCCTCCATGCAATAACAATGAGATGCCACAATATTTGTGGAGGAAACTCTATTGTGAGTTTTTCCTCAATAAAATCCCAAACTATTTTGACATGCGGGAGCTCCAGGGTAGAGGTGGGGGCTCCACAGATGACAGAGCGGGGGCATGTATTAACACAAAACGACCAGCGAGACCACTCACTAGACCAACATATGAGCATGCGACTATCCCTTCTGTTGTGAAGAAGAGTATTGAGGTGGATACATTGCAAAAATCCTCCTTTAAAAATATCACCAACCTGGCTCTTGATTAGTGACATGAACATTTGACATGTGGATATTGAGGAGTTTAAAGAAAGGATATTCGGCAATAGGAAAACAGACCTTGCCACTAAGATTAGATAGAGTGAGATAGCGTAGGAAGTTGGGTTTCTTTCTTCCATGTTATGTCCAAAGCTAATCCTGGGATCTTAGGAGTATTACCACAAAGATTCTTGAAAGATAATCTCTGCAAACAGAAGGGTCTTTGTGGACTTGTCTCCTGAGTCTATTCCTTGCACCTTCAGGATTCCTTCCTTCTCACATATGACCATCACTAGAAAAGAGTATGCAGATAGAGTATTTGACAACAATCCTAGTGCGAGCTTGCAACTTGTCAATGACCATTAGATGAGTTGCCCAAGGGGAAATGTGAGCAAGTTTCCAAAGACCCTCTATAGGAGTGACTTCCAAGATGAAGTCAATGATTTGGTCACCCTCCTCAACAAGGTAATGGGGCTTTCATTGACATCCAATTTTGAAAATTGGATGTTCTATTTTATTGAGGAGATATTGAGGGGACAAGAAAAGTTTGATTAGGCAAAGGTAATAAGTGACAATCTACACAATCAATTTTCCCTTGTGAAGAAGTCCTCAACATTCTTCATGAATTCCTACATTGTATATCTTTTTACGACCAACTTTAGATATGGAGGCTTGACATGTAAAGGCACTATGGGTGTAGTGTCGAAAACTGTTGATATTATGAAGGCACTATAAAGGCATTCCGAGAGTTTATAAGAGAATCAAGAGATAGCTATCAAGGCATCAATATCATAGTCAATATCACTATAAATGGTGAGAAGTGCATAACTACCATTTTAATTCCAATATGACTATAGTGCCTTGATAGTGCCTTAATAAGCATTCCAAGACTTTATAAGAGCATCAAGAGAGTTTACAAGAGCATTTCTAAGGCATTCAAGGGCATAATTCTTCATCATTTGTTGCAACAATTAGAGATCAATCATCATGTCACTATCATAATGCATCAAGCATGTTGTTGAGCTAGTGTTGTGATGTAGCATTGAAGACCCATTTACAAACTGCATTGTTTCATATCCATAGTCAAGATCAAGATCTACATTCCACATTGCTACTTCATGTTAGATTGTTGATTTACATCTCATGGCATAATTCAAGGTATCATTGTTCATGCTTCATATTCCATGTTTCATGTTCATATTTCATTTTTTCATCACAAGGTTTAATTACCTAAACGGGGTTTAACCAAGGCAAACCCCAATTCCCTAACAATCAACAAGTTTTTCTCTCTCTACATGTGTGATTGTAGATCTAGGTGTCTTGGAGCTTGAAGATACTTTGAAGATTAGGTTGCAAGGTTGAATAAAGCCATCAAGTTGTCACAAGCTTGCTATCTTCACGAAAAGTCACCTACAGATTGCAAATTAGGGTTTCAGATAAAAAAAAAAAGTGTGGAAGGAAGAGCATAAATAGAAGAGAATATTTAGATCTTGACCCTCTAAAAAAGTAGAGTGGAACTGATATGCCACTTGTGGCATATGAGTCCCAATACAACACATTCTTTTAGGTTTTAGGAGATTCAGATCATACACTGTCAAATTCCAGTTTTGGCACAAAAACCCTAATCTAGGACTAAATCACCCAGACTAGCGTATGATTCCTAGTGGGAATCAAACAACAAGTTTCCATGGTTTTGGAGCTTTTTTTTACCTCATCACTCTTCTAGGTGCACCTTTGTTCATTTCCAGTTTGATATTTTGTATTTCAATTTCATTTACTAGGTCATCTAGTTAGGTTTTGCATGGTACTTTGCATGATGCATTAATCTCTTGTCCTTCCAAGCCCTAGCTTTTTGGCGAACCCCTTTTTAGTCTCTAATCAAACCCTAGGATAGCCCTATTACAGATCTATTTCCCCTTTATATCATTGGATTGAGATCTCTAGGGTTTCCTTGAATGAGAAGTGAAGAAAACTTGTTGTTTTGTGTCCTAAACCATAGAGCATACTATTTTCTATCTTTCAGTGGGTATAACCCCCAATGACTACAAAGTATATGTTTGTTATCTGCAATTGCAAGTGAAAAGTACAAAACACTATTATAAAAGGGTAAATGATGCCTTTATGATGTTCATCGTCGGGATTGTGGAAGGTGATTTGAGTAGGAGGCTCTCTTTGTTGGCCATGGAGATGATTAGAAGGTTCAAGTATTGGTTTATTCAATTCCCAAAATTTACATATTTCAAAATATAAGGATTCTCAAGATCTCCATGCAAGTTTCCCAAGTATATAAATGACAAGATAGTCATGTTGGAATTAACAAGGTAGCTATGCACTTATCACCATTTGTTGCATGCCAAACATAGGGTTGGGTTCCACATCCCCAAACATTCAAAAGGGATATTTTTTCATGTCCTTTAGCTCCATTTGCAAATAATTTTGATGTGGAGATACAAAATTTTGGATTTAATTTTCACAACTGAAGGGACGATTTTGATCCTTTTGACAAGATTAAGAAGCAAGTGGGAAAGCAATATGCCCACTAGTTTCACATTGAATACTTTTGGGCTAATTGTATGAATGGTATTGAGGTTAAGAAAATATCCTATATGAGGCTAACAATAGACTAGATTCAAACACTAAGCCTCTTCTTAGTGCCTAACCAAGTGCAAGATGATGACTAGGTCTTGGATGAAGAAGAATTCAATAAAGTGGTTGAGCAACCCATTCCTCTTCTAGAATGGATAGAAGAAGAGATAAACATTGATGTTATTACTCAACCTATTTTGAGGAGAACAAAGATATGGGCAGAGACTCAAGTGTCAACTCTTCTAGCTCAGGGAGTTGAGCTCACATTTGGTGAAGCACACGAGGAGGCCACATCTAGTGAAGGGGAAAAAATTGAAGAAGTTGGCTCTAGTGCAAGTTCTGCAAAGAAGGAGGTTGCTACTCCTTCTAAAACCAAAGGAAAAGGAAGAAAGAGTACAGAGGAGAGGCATCTGACTACAAAGCCTAGGGTATACAAGAGAAAAGATGGAGAGGTGAGTAGGCCTTAGCCAAAGATGATAAGAAGGGATGACACTATGACCATGTAACCTATTCAGGAGGAGAAAAGGGAGTCATCAACTCCATCACTGCACTCAACTTCCACTCCACCATCTCCTCCACTTGCTTCCATACCTCTTTCCACATCATCCACTACACCCACGATCCCTTCTTCCACTATTTATCCTACCATTATCACTTCACCTCCTTCCATTGATATTTCGGTGGATCTCACCACATCTATTCCCACTACTTCCACTGCTTCCATTATCATAGAGTTGTCTCCATCCTCCACTTCTCCCTCTTCTACTTCTTCAGTTCCTACACTGCAATTCACCATATCTACCTTACCTTCTACCATCCCTTCCACTTCCTCTATCACTTCCCTTAGCCTCCTTGAGACTTTCATATCTCACCTCTCCAACTTTCCCAAGGAAGTGGCTAACACCTTGCTCTCTAAGGTCAATAGGGAAATGATAAATCAAGTAGCACAGACTACTTCTTCTCAAGCAATTTTGCAGCCTCCTATTATGGAGAGTGTAGACTAGATTTTGGAGGAAATGCAATGACGAGAGACAGAAGGTATGGCAAGACTCCCAACAATGGAGGAAACTTCAATTGCCTCAGAACATCAAGAGAAGCCTTCTGAGGAGGTTGTTGAAGTCAAGGCCACACAATCTCAAGGTTATGAAGAAGACAAGAGAACATAAGAGCTACTTGAGGGTCAGCAATGAGAGGCTCGCAAGGAGAAGATTGTAGCAGAAAATGTTTATACCAAGACTCCCTCTTCTTTTGAGTAGATATAGAAAGCACATGATCCTACTTGGCTCAATGAACAATTAAAGAATAATAGGCCAATTATGGAAGCTCCTCAATCAAGTTTAGAGGCCATTTTGAGCTGAATTCAGAGGCCTAAAGAGAAGAAGGAAAGAATAAGGTCTCATATGACCATGAATGCCTCTAGATCCCAAATTTTGCATGTGGCCACTACAACTATCGATAAGGACAATGCCATAATTTTTCCTGAGGAGTATAACATTTCTTCAATAAATATTGGCCTAAATAATAGAATACAAGAAATAGATGAACTTTAGGGGTCAGTTTTAAATTTTTTGAAAATGATGAATAAGGATGAAGCCACCAAGGTTGAGCTAAAGATGCAAATTTTATATTTAACAACATTCATCCAGCATTTAGTTACTCTCATTCAGAGTGGTCCAAGGAAAGCAATGATACATGTTTTATTATCAAAAGATGAGGTAGATAAGATGGAGTAGATGAAATCATGGGATCAATCTACCTAGGGCTAGATTAAAGAAATTTTTGAGACATGCAGTAAGGTGATTGGGATGGCTATCTAGGCCCATAATAAATTTTTGATTTTAAAGGAAGAATCCAATAAGTTGATCAAATATTGTGAAGGCTTCCAAAAATACTATGGGATAGTATCTCCCAAACTCGAGGTAGTGAAGAGACTTCCCATTGAAGTGATTGAGAGGGAAGGAATTTTGTAGAAAGTGCTTGTCAAGGAACCACATTATTGGTTGCACGCTCTTAACTTCAAAAAAGAGATAGTGATCCAAGTTAAGCCGGAGGTGAAAATTATTGTTGATAAAATTAACGAAGTCTTAGAAACTTGTGATCAATTTTTGTAGGAAATGATGAAAACGTAGATAAGTGCCTCTAATAAATTAGATGATTAAGTTTTGAAGTAGCAGTAGGGGCCGATAATGCATAAAGAACCCACATATGGTTTATCTACTGAGTTATTGGATGTTGCAACACAATTTTTGGTGATGTCTTAGGATGTTATCAACCAAAGGTCTTCTTGTGTGGAGTTACATCAGCAACTCATGGACAAATATGATATTTTATGCTTTACTGAACATAGTAAAGATTTTAGGCATTGGTATAGCGATTCCTCCCATTTCATCAAGGAAAAGAGTACATATCCTATCATAACTTGTTCCTACCAAGAAAAAAAGTGCAGCACCAATTAATCCATGAGAAATCATTTGCAAAATGGCTCCATTGAGCCCTATAGATGCCGTGGAACCAATTCCTATAATTACAAAGCCCATATGAGATATTGATGAATAGGCTATCCTTCTTTTCAAATTGCGTTGACCCATAGAAGTTTCATGCAACTCTTGGGCCACCTAATAAAGAGGTTATAGCAAAACTTCCTATTTTTGGTATAGTTACTATGAAAGAAAAAGCTACAAGAAGTGTAATAGAGGATCAATTTATGTAAAAGGAAGCTAGTTGTAATATTTTTGGGAATTTGTGCCATCAGATTTTCTAGGTTTTTGTAAAAGTGTATTTAATGAAAGTTATTTTAATATATTTTACATTTTCCTAGGTTCATTTACAACAAAATTTAGTTGGATATGGATGATGAATATGTTGCAAATATTCAATGCATCTCCAATATTAAATGCAAATTTAATCTAGACCGTTGGTGTTGAGATGATCTCCACCATTGATTTTTGTAAGCCTTCTATATAAAAGGTAGTCTTTTTTCATTGTAAAGGGGTTGAATAGGAATTATTGTAATCAACATTTTGAAAGTAATACAAGCAAAGCATTGAATTTGTGGCAAATTTCTTGTTATTTCTCTATGCACGCGTGGTTCCTTTCTTCAATTTTAGTTCAAGTTTAGTTATGATAATGGTGAAGTGTGAAGATACCTGATAGATCTCTAGTTCATGCCATTTGTAATTTGTTGATTATAGGTTACTTTGCATGGTTAGTTTGAGCCCTTTATTTGTTATAAGTTCAATTGTGAATGTTCATTTATATTGCGCTAGAATTGGGTATATGCATGAATATTGGGAGGAGGATTGTTTAGTTATTTTCAAAATATTAGTGGTGCTTGTTGTCTTTTGGTACCTTGCAATTCATGTCTTGGTAGTTATTTTAGTGTTTTGATTGATATTTTTGGCAAGTTTGGGTGTAGTTGTGTTGGCATATGTTCAATTTGTGGCTCTTATAAAGTCCACCATTGTTGGGAAACTATGTTGTGGAAATTCAGAGCTTTCTAATTATAGATTAATATTATCCTCATAATTTATTTTCCTCAAGTAGCTTTGTTTGTGGAACTCTAATATGCTCAAAAGATGTATGAAGGAATATTGTAGATGATTTAGAGAAATTGTGAGTGATTGTTGTACTTGTCATTCATTTGTTTTGCTTAGTTTATATTCTTAGAAAAATGTTGTTATCGAGGCTTTTATTAGCTTTTTGGATTTGACTCCCATTTTTACATCGTTATCTTTGTGGGCTTCAACATTATAATTTTGGTTGTGAACTTGTGGACAAAGGTGTTTCTTGTAGGAACTTTGATGAAGAAGAGCCTCGTGTAAGCTAATTTGGACAATGATAATTATGTTAATAAAAAAGTATTTTCAAAGTTAGGGTTCTATTATAGAATTTGATGATTTTTAAGTAGAGTAGCTTCAAATATTATCTAGTTCAACAATTAAAAGTCAATGTTGACCAATGAAAATAGACAAATATTTATTACTTTTTAATGTGGATAACTTAATAATATTTGAATAGAATGATTGCTTAAATATAAGATTTAACTATTTCCTAAATTAATATTTACTTATTTCGTAATATCTTATTTTGTATTGTTATAATTTGAATAGAAGTTTTATTAATGATTTTTTTTATTTGATTGAAGATGGTGTCTCTCTCTTTCTTGCAATATGTTGTTATATCCTTGTAGCCTATTGTCTTATTATTAAAACTTTCTTCAATTTTAAAAATTGATTTGAAGTTCTTCTTTTCTTAAGAGACAAGACGGCATCCAAAAAGTGAAGTGATTGAAAATATCAATTTCAATTTATAGGAAAAGAATAAAGAATTGCAATGTTAAAAGAGCGGCATAAAAGCCCCGCTCTTTTAACAGGTTTTGACTGACAGAATCCCATCCGCGCTACCTGTTTATGGGAACGCCAAGTACTCACAACTTGAGCACAAGAGAGTATTTTAACAGAAAATCGATAGAGCTATTCACTTAGGGAGGTCAAGGGATTGATTTCCCTCCCAATAAACTTTGAGAGAGGATGCTACTATAACTAAACTTAGGTAGCCTCAAGGAAGACAAGCCGGGCTCACCAGTATTCGCTAATGAGGTAAACAACAGGCCTGCCCTATTTCTACTCTAGCAAAATAAAATCAATATCCCCAAATGAAGGAAAGTTATCTAGATATGAAGACTGGCCGCTCTCAACATCTTCAAGAAGTGAATCCAAGAGGATCCAATTATGTTCCTCTATACTTTGTTCGCTATCTACACACAACTACGATTCTGAACTAGAAAATGTGGTGTTATAGTCCAGCGGCTGCCAAAATTCTTGTAAGGCAAACTTGGCTACAACAGCTTGAATATGAGCGGGGGATAGCGAAGAGGCCGACGGAATTTTTGGCAGAGAGTCAGGGAAATTGAACTCGGCGTTCCATCCTCTGAGGCAATAAACTGCACAGTCGTAAGTGCGAGCGGCCTGCTGAGGGGTGTTATAAGACCCTAGCTAAATTCTAGCTCGGGAATTGGGCATTCTCACTTCGGACACCCATTTCCCCCATTTTCTCATCCGCGCTCCCTTGAAATGTGGTTGCGCCTTCTCTATACTATTTTGGGGTTTCTGCTTTGCCAAGGATTTAACCATGTTCTGTAGCAGGAAAAGTCAGGAATCAAACTCTGGAGGAAGCTTGTAAAGGGAAGCCTTGCTACTCTAGAGTAGTGTAGTTACAGGGGCAGTTACTCGTTAAGATTCGAACTTCTGATGAGCTCAGGTGAGATTTGTGTTAATGAATGAGGATGCAAAATGGGAATATATAGACAAATCTCATCTGGGGTACACTGCGTGGTGTGAGCAACAAATCAGATTGTTACATGTGGAAAACTTCTGCACGTTGAGAAACACAAAAACTATGAAATTAGGACGGGGCACGTGTGAATGATTGGTAGGCTACAGCGGCGGATAAGATAGAAATATGCGTTGGCAGCATTTCTATGAATAAAATATCTTATACCTAGTGGAAAACATTTTTATGAGTTTCTAAACAAAACATCTCACTTTGAATAGGGTGCAATCAACGGTGGAATTTGATGGTCTATTTGACCGTTTTTTCAATTTTAGATCGTATATTACAGCTATAAAATTTATTAGATCTTTTTATTTGACTTACTAGATTTTTATTAAATCGTAAAAAATTATTATAAGCAAAATATAATATAGTATTTTAATTTATAATATATATCATTTTATAATTTTTATTATAAAAAGATAAATTAATTTAAAATAGAATAGAATTTTTTAAAATATTTTCTAATATAAATTTAGAAACTTTTACATTTTTATAATAGTTATCATTTTTATATATTAATATATGTGATTTATAATATTATTATAAAAATATATATTAATTTATAATCTTTTCAAAATAGAATATTATTATTTTTAACTTTTAGAATATATTTAACAAGATTTGTTTTTAATATCAACTTAGAAACTTTTGTTAATTGTTAATTATAACAATAGATTTTTATGTTTATTACTAATAATTATCCTTATTTTCTAATTTTTCAAGATATTGCATTTATAAAAGAATTTATATAAAAAAATCATAAATTAAACAATTTTTTGACAGGCATTTAAATGACCAAATCGTCGTAAAATTTTCATATGAAAGGTAGGGGTGACCGTCAAATCCTAAGGGTGCAATAAACAATTTATTTATTATTTCTTTAAAATATGACAGTTAAAATAAAATATTTTAATTATTTTAAAAGTTATCTTAAATTTGGAGGTCATATAAATTTAAACTAGCAATTGCACCTTGGTGTGCAACGGGTATGTCGAAGAAGGTAAATGTGGGAAAATTTTGGTTTTTTTTTTTTAAAGCATATATTTGTGTAGTACATGAGGTTAATTAGTAGGAAAGTCTAAATGGAGAAGTGACAAGTTCAAATAAACTATGCATCCACTTATAGGGATCCAAGCATGATTAAAATAAAACCTCACCCCACCTAGATGTTTTTGAGAGAAGAACATATGTCGTAGCATTTTTAGAATTGAAATAAAAAAACATTGTTGTTGTAAATACTCCTAAGCCTATGTTAATATGGGATCTACACACCCCCAAAAAACACATCCGCATAACACATACGTACAACCACCACAAGTTTAATAGGCATCTTAATGATAAAGTGTAGAATGTCTTCAAGATACTCAGCTCAGACAAAATGGTCAACCATGCAAACATAATGATCCACTGTAGGTTTAATGCAATAAGGGCTACTCATATGGTTAAAGTACGTACAACCCTCATCCACTAAACTTGCATGGCTGCATGCATATAGAACAGAAGCAAAGTTTACAATGTTAGGATATGTTCCAGAGTGCTTCATTAATTCAAAGTTTTTTAGAGCATCCTTGCAAAATCTATGTTGTGCATATCCTTCAATCATTGCATTCCATGGGATGGCATCGCTTTGGGGCATTTTGTCAAATAGTTCACGTTCCCTTTCTATGCTTCCACATTTTGCATACATGTCCACCTGGGTAGTTGCAACTACAACATATGATAAAATTCCTCTATTCTTTATGCTTTGATGGATGTCCATATCCTATTTGGCACAGGCAAGAAGAATGCTGGCAAAAGTTGTGGAGTCTGGCTTTACACCTGCCAATTGCATTTGCTTGAAAGTTTCTAAAGCTTTTTAAAAAATTCCATTTTGTGCATATCCTGCAATATTGCCATGAGATAACCTCTCTTGAGACATTATGTCAAACAATTCACGTGCCTTTTCTATGCTTCCACATTTTGCATACATGTCTATTAAAGCATTTCCAATCACAATATATGAATAAAATCCTCCTTCCATGATGCTTGGATGGATGTCTATACCCTGTTTCAAAGCTCCCATTTTGGCACAGGCAGGGACTATACTGGCAAAGGTTGTGGAATTTGACTTTTCACTTGCCAATTGCATTTGCTTGAAAGTTTCTAAAGCCATTTCAACAAATCCATTTTGTACATATCCATTTTCAACAAATAGTATTTCAGCTGAACCTAGAGCCGTTGGACCAAAATTGTTTACATGCAACACGTTATAATAATTTCAGATGATTTTCAAATGCCTAAATTCCAGTGAGAAGCAATACTGTTCAAATAATTAGACTATTATTTATTCACCAATCTGCATTTGAAATATGTTAAACCAAGCCTGGAATTTGACGGCCACCCCTACTTGTCATATGAAAAAAAATTGACGGTTTGTTCATTTAAATGCCTATCATTTTACGTTTTATGAAAAAATTTGACTATCAAAAAAATTTAAATATCAATTTCAAACCTATTACTGTAAAAAAAAACTATAAAATAAATGTTGAATTTTTTTTATAATTTAATCATTAAATTTATCTATCTAAAAACATAAATTATTTCAACATGCTCACCAATAAACACAAATGCTGTATTATGTTGTGTTATGTTATTCATATGGATATCCTATATATATTAAAAAAATGTAAAATTAGAAAATATTGATAATTAGAAATAAATGTAAAAATCTTAAATTTACTATTACAATTAACAAGAAGTTTCTAAATTCATATAGAAAATAAATCTTTTTAAAATATTCAAAAAGTTAAAAAACAATTATATTCTATTTTGAAAATATTTTGTATTAATATATATTTTTATAATAAATATTATAAATCATATATATTAATATAAAGCAATGATAACTATTAGTAAAAATGTTAAAATCTCAAATTTATTAGTAAAAATACTTAAAAAATTAGAAAGAACTATATTTAAATTCATATAGAAAATAAATCTTGTTAAAATATTCAAAAAGTTAAAAAACAATTATATTCTATTTTCAAAAGATTTTGTATTAATATATATTTTTATAATAAATATTATAAATCATATATATTAATATAAAGCAATGATAACTACTAGTAAAAATGTTAAAATATCAAATTTATTGTTAAAAATATTTTAAAAATTAGAAAGAACTATATTTAATTTTGAAAAGATTCTATTTTGAAGAGATTTTGAATTAATATATATATATATAATAAATATTACAAATCATATATATTTTTATCATAAATATTATATTATATATATATATGTTCCAATAAATTTTTACGGTTTAATAATAATTTTAAGTGTCATATTTACGGTTTAATAAAAATATAGCAAGTCAAATAATACGGTCTAAGAAATTTTTAGATTGTAATATATGGTCCAAAATGGAAAAAATGGTCAGATAGACCATCAAATTCCAAGCCTGTGTTAAACCTCTATTTCCTGCGAAAAAAAACATTATTTTTTAGTCTATTCTAGACAAAATTGTTAGCTATTTGTATAACCAAGGAGCAGAGCATGCAACAAGTGTTTAGGTTGTATTGAGTCATGCCTTGCCCATGCTTCCACATTTTGCATACATGTCTAGCAGGGCAGTTGCAACTACAACATCTGAAAAAATTCCTCTATCCTTTATGCTTTGATGGAAGTCCATACCCTGTTCCAAAGCCCCATTTTGCATAGGCAGGGAGAATGGTAACAAAGGTTGTGGAGTCTGAACCTGATGTCTTCTAGCGTGGAGAATCCAAGTAATCTAGGGTTTATCTTTGTAGAGATTGTGGATGGAAGGGGTGGATCTGTAGAGGTAGAAGTTGAAGCAATCGGTTGTCTATTGATGGCCTCTAGAATTGTTATTGCTGAAAGCCCTACATTTTATAAGGCCTATCAACCAGTCTTGAAAGCTTTACAAGACAAGGATATTGAGAAATTTCCCTTTATGGAAGAGCTTGTCTACGTACGCTGGCCAAGCTACCCTCCAGAATATCTTACTCCCTTGACGACCCTGGACTGGAGCTGTGTGTTTGAAAAGAAAGGTACAATCTTCTCTGATGAAAGCTTGCCTGATGAAAACTCCTTTCATGAAAGCTTAAATGATATTTTGAAATTCCCAAGTCTTTCTCCCTTCGTGAGCACACCTCTCTCTGAACTGGACAATTTGCTCAAGAGTGGGTATAGAATGAGCCTTGATGAGAGCCAAATCGACACACTTAAGCTCGCCTTAAGCAACCAATTAGTTTTGATTCAAGGCCCCCCTGGCACAAGTATGCGCATAAACACCACCACTTGAATGCAATTTTTCTCAAGGCCAAATTCTTTAAAATAGGAATATCTTACAAAAATAAATTAATTAACTTTTTCCTTGACAACAAGTTTTGCACGAATTCATCTTAACTTTTAATGTTGACTTGTTTTGACAACAGGCAAAACATACGTTGGAGTAAAATTGGTGTGACTTCTTTTAACCATAGATACTTTACCCATTGATCCGATACTTGTTATCACTTATAAAAATCATGGTTTGGATAATTTTTTGGTCGGTTGCTTGCCATTTTGCAAGAATTTGGTGAGGGTAGGAAGGAGAAGTACTGAACCTTTGCTTCAGGAATACAATTTGAATGAGAAGGTTAGTTGGGTGGACGAATTTTCGTCTGAAAGGATGGCTTGCAGGCATTTGTTGCATGACATTCAATACAAGATGGAGAGGGCTCTTCAGAGCTTAATAGAGAGTAATGTTTTCGATTCAGAAACACTAATCACTCACATGCCAGATAGACAAACAAGGCTATTTCTCTCTAAATCACAGTCTGGTAAACAACTCCTTGAAAATTTTCCCGAGGAAAAACCCCACTTGGGGAATTGATAAGAGGCAAAATTGGTGTAAGCAAGGAAGCAAGAAGACTTGCTACCTCGTTATATAATGCAATCTCAAAACAAATTCGCGAGTGGAGGCCACCCACGTTCACCTCATGATTTGAAGCATAGTGAAGTCGTTGCAAGCCCTGCAGCACCTCATCAGACCGAGAAAAGCCATGTTAGGCCAAGTTTATCTACGTTCCCCCAACGAGATTTTGAAAAACTTCAAGGAAATTCAGCACCTGAGAATCGAAAGGCTTGAGAACAAACCCAAGCCCTAACCCTAATGCCATCGCCTCTGCTTCAGATGATAAATGCAAGGGTAAAAAATAAATGCTATGTTTAGTGTGTTTGTAGGCTGACGCGACAAATGTCTGCAGCTTTTAAAGGATCAACGGTTGTAATTGAGGGAATTGTCAAGCATGCCGGCTCCCTCCATCTAAACCCTTGAAGGAGAAAATGAGCTTAGAAAGTTCATATAGGGACATGCCTTCAACGTAATAAATACTTTTTGAGAGAGATTTTATATCAAAAGTCATTATCAAGAAATCATTTGAGATAACTTAAAGATACTTTTGATGACGTTCACTAAAGAAGCTCAAATAACATTCTATTGCAAAATCTTTTTTAAAATGACATTATATATCATTTATAAATTAAAAATAAAAGATTATTCTATTTTTAAATTGAAAGACAAATCAAATTTGTGTTATAAAGAAGCTTTAAAAGCAAGAACTATCACATAACCATAGGAAAGGACAATATACATTGGAAATATGCAAATCAGATAAGAAACATATGTATGACAAAAACAATGTTTCAAAAAGCGAAACTAAGAGTACTGCTAATAATTGTACCCATAGTTTTTAGAAAATAAAATAGAAATTATTATTTAAAGGAATGTTTTGTTTAAAAAAAATGTATAAATTACTAAAGGAATATTTTGTTTTTAGAAAAAAATGTAGAAATTACCAAAGGAATATTTTGTTTTTACTAATAAGATGAGAGTTCTACATTTGGAGAGAGACATATAAGGTCCACAAGAGTATGATATCAATACTATTACAAAATACATCTTGTTAAAGATCACCCAATTTTTTTTAATACAAGAAATTATCTTTGTACATTATATAATGAGAGGAAGCAATTAGATTTCTAGGAATATTTTATAGACATGTTTTGGAGATGTTCACACCCCTTGCTTCTATAGGATTATAGACACAATTTTTTCCATATTTACATTTATTTGGAATGAGAATACAAGATATATTCATAGATCTAATAATCTTGGAACTATTGGCATCATTGTGAATGTGAGACTTTGACAATCTATGTTTCCAATGTTGATTGTTGTTCTATTGATTGTTCAACTTCGTCCTTTATGGTTTGTGAATGCTAAAGCCATCTTTAAGGGGATTGTGGATCATTTGTGTCCCATGTAGGTCCAATGTAACAATACAATGATGGGCAAGGTCGTTGATGTCACAACTTGCATCATTTAATTAATTCTTTTATCGAACCGGGTGTGTCTCATACCAATATGGGATAAGGAGAGTTGTCACAGATTCTTTTGGGGGGGTTTGCACTATAAGCAACGACTTCAAGTATTGTTTTTCCTACTTCAGGAGCTTTCAGGAGCTCTCGTGAGCTCTTTAGGAGCTTTCAAGAACTAAACTGTAGCGATTGATTCCTAAGATTTAAATCTATTTTATCTTCTACTTTAAAATCCTGTTGACTGAATTCTGACTTTATTGACTTCGATTTAGACCAATTCATGGAGACAATTAATGATTAATTTAATTCCTAATCTAAAACACATAATTCAAATTAATTCTATTTTGCTTCAAAAGAAATCCACAACTTAATTGTTGGGATTTAAACACTAATTTAAGAGAAGAAATGAATTGTAGGAAAATGACGATTATTCTAGAAAGCATTGACAACTAATCTCCATGAACAGATTTTAAACAGACTTCAACTCCATCTTTCCATAAATTCCTAACATTTCTTTAATGAAACTCAACAAACAAACATCAAGTTTAACTGATTCAAACAACATCTAAATCTAATTTATCTAAGAAACCTGTTAACGATTCTAATGATTCAATTCAACATTTCTAATAAATAAATCTAACCATTATAATAATTCGATCTTAACCATAATAAATTGAAACTTTGAAATGTAACTGTAAACAAAAGTAATTATTGGATTTTAACATTTACCAAGGTAGAAGATGATTTCAACGATTGAACAATTCAAAATCAGTTTCTACTATAGATTTAATATTAATGAATCAGAAAATAACAACACTTTAAAAAAAAACCATCAGATCATTCCAAAGGTTGAGCGGGCCCTGCTCTTCCTCAGGTAAGATCCTTTAACACAGTGAATTGATTAACTTCTTGCTTCCCTTCTCATTGATCAAAAGTAGAACGCATAACAAAGTATTGCTTGTGATTATAGAAATTTTGATTGCAAATTATCTAACTCCTAAGACCGAAACATGGATATTTATAAAATATCCTTATTAGCTTTTAACATGGCATTAACTGCCAAAACTTAAGGTGACCAACTATAGATTACAAAATGAAACTAAAAATAGAGCTGAAGTGGACTAAGGAGGACTATGCTAGAACTATGCCAGATTGGGGTTGGAAGTAAAATTTCCTCAACCGACTATAAAGAAGTCAATTTAGACTTTGAGTGACTCATCATCTAGCAGGGCTCATCTATGGCATAGTCATTCCTCATGATTAAATAGAGAGTTTAACCATCTCATCAACCTTTAAGGTACCCTGTTAAAAACCCTTAAGAAAAGGACAACAATCATGGTAATAAAGATCAATGCAACATAATTATCTCATCCAAAGTCATCATAAAGCAACACATTTAACATAAGCTATTACTTCCAAAATATTCACTAATTTAGTTAAACATAAAGTAAACTAAACAAATATGTTAATCTATTGTCTACCGCCAGTTATGTCAATTAACAATAACAAGTCTTTTTAAACATAAAAAACCTTAAATGAAAGTATTTTATATCTCCCATCATATAACTTCAAAACAACAAAGAGTGGTAGATAAGGTAGCCTACTCTTATTTTTGTAAACTATCAAAATGACTTCACAAAGTGCACCATTCACAAGTCCAATTGCAAATCATAAGTTTGCATTTAAAATAACTTGTTGGCTAACACACAATTGCATCTTTGCCTCTAGTTGTTCATCATTTGAATTTGAAATTTTCATGCCCCTTATTTGATCAATGTACTAATAATACAATTAGTGTGGTAATTGATTTTAGCATTTATTTATGCATTGCAAATTACTCATTTATTGCAAACAAATATTGACAAATGAATGTATCTTGTTCATTTGTAAAAAGGTAGGTATTAATGCATTATATGAGTCACCAATTAAATCAATATAGCCTTGACATTCTTGAAATTTGTAAGGAGGATGTGAAATATGATCTAAGAAAGTTCATCCTCATATTGTCGAAAAACTTGTCCAAGATGACCACTATTTGGAAGCTACTCCAAAGTGTTGTCCATATTATAACCCAACATATGTTGAAATGTCCCATACAAGTTACAATTATACTAGGTTTCCAACAAGTACAACATAGCAACCACCAAGTAGAATTTGATTGTGATATGGGAATACCTCACACAACCTACTATCAATGTGTTATAAAAACCTTTAGAAAATGAAGCTCATTTCATTAATTTAAATGCAACAAATAAAATATATGATTTCTTGAAAAGTTGATAAAGGTTGACCTTAAAGAGGTTTCATGATTTTTATTGGTATATGAAGTGTTGCATGAATGGTTGATGCATTTGTAATGGTGTGAATTTGCACCCCTTACAAATTCCCCATTTTCATACCCTTTACCTTAGAAAATGTAATTTCGATGATGCAATCCCAATGCCCGCCACCTTTTCTTGTCCACTCGGTAGCCTATTTATGTGTCGGTGGAGGAATTTTGTAAGGGATGTGAGTGCACTGCATGGATGTCCATGCATCATGCTGTTGTCCTGACATGATTCCTGTCTTTGGAATCTACATATAGGCATTACATTTCTCCATTGGGCGCAAACCATAATTCCTCTTGCTCCCCTGACCGATGAAAAATGACTCTTTTTCCTTCTCCTTTCCAGTCAAATTGTCTAATTCTCCATTCCACTCAACTTCTTCACCATTCTTACACACTTGAATGAATTCTAAATGCTTTCTTGATCAAATTTCACAATTTCAAGCTTCACCACCACCTTCATTGTACTTGCAAACTACTACTTTCTTGGCTCCTCCACTCTATTCATTGTGACAACGTTGTTGTTGGAGAATTTGCAAGCTCACTCCTTCCACTACTTTCCTTGAGAGCATGTAGTTGTACTTTATTTCTATACCTTTTTTGTTATTTCATCATAGCATAAAACATTTACTAGTGAGACTGCTAGTTATATTTTATGTGTTTTAATTTGTCTCAGAAGTCTTCTATTTGTACAGATGCCAGTGCTCCACCGAGACACTAGCGCATCGTGCTGGAGTCCGTGTCCTATGTTGTCGTCCTCAAGTAGAGAGTTGTTTGGGCAGCAGGTTAGACTCTAGAAATTGTCTTGTTTGACTCCCTAAAACATTCAAGTTAGTAGAAGGATAGTAGCAACTAGATTGCTCTTCCTTTTTGAACTAAACATCTTAACCTTTTCAAATTGCTTAGCAAAGCTTGAGGTAGATTAGGGCAGCCTGTTGCTTGGGACTCTCCCATGACCTGGAGTCTTGGAGTAGCTGGTCCCCCTCCTCTACAACATTGATGTTGAAAGTGACCATATTTGATGGGGCAAGAAAAAACAATGGTTTTTATACATGGGGAACATTTGCAGAGAGTATTATCTTGGTGTTATTAAACAAGTATGATTTCCTTGTTCTTGTAGTACCTTGGGTAATTTTGTTGTGGCTAAATTAGGGTGGGAAGAAATATGCTTCCATATATAGAAGGCTATTCCTAGTAAAATATGAATAATCTCACCCCCACATATCCCTTTTTGATTGAAAACTCCTTAATCTTTACATAGTCCAAATTTTTTTTATGATTATATGAAATCACTATCCATTCTTGAGCAAAGTTATCCCAAACAAGACTAATTATTTGGTTGTCATTGGGCCCAATGCAAATGTCACCAAAGTCATGATCAACAATTATGAAGGTACCCATTTATGCAATGACTATAAGGGAAATTAAACTATAATAAAAGCATTCAAATATGACTATATACATTATATGTGTAACCAACATATGTGGAAGTGTTTATGTTTGGGGTTAGATATACAAAGAATACTTGTGCACAAACACATCTTAGAACATGAAGAAATAGTTAGTTTGTGCACATATACAAAGTACTATAATACTAGGTTTTGATACACTCTTTGTAGTACAAGTCCTCATATTTTCACGTGTCATGACTCTTATTCTTGACCTTCATGTTTCATTTCCCCCTAAAGTCATTAACAAAAATATAGCTAGTAGTTTATTCATTGGTTGGGTAAGCATGAGATTGAAGTGTTTGGTACATTACAATTAGTGTAGTACATAGTCTATCATCTTGGTAATTGAGGATAGGTATTCCATGCAAATATACAACACCTCTCTACGAGACTTCAACATACACTTCAATCATCTTTTCCCCAAGTTGTGCCAATGCGGTGTGTGTTGGAAATGATTTTTTGCTTGTGTAGCAGTGTAGGTAGCAAACAAAGCATATGAACTATCTTGATAGAAGGTGGAGATCATACCTTAGAGGCAAAGTCCCAAGATGGAATAAGTTTATTGTTACTTGGCTAGCAAGAACACCTCATAGAAAAGATTTCAAATACATCAAAGGAGTCAATATTTCTTGTAATCATGTCAAGGTATTCTATTGATATATATATATATATATATATATATTTACTATAAAGGATGATAAAAAATTGCAGGCATCCTCTAGGTGGGATATCTAGGACAAGTGAAAGGAATATCCATTGTAAATGTAATTTTTGGACAAATAAAATCCTGATAAATATGTGTTTTGTTTTCTTGTTTGAACAATCAAATACCATAAAATAAAATCACATTTATATTTTTACTAAAAAATATTCTAGGTGACAGAATCTCCCTTTCTTGAAAGATATATCTATAATTGACTTTGTTTTTTTCATATTCAATTGCACATCAACAATGACAACTAGTGGAAATAATCTAAAAAATATAATCCCTTTCAAGGTTAGGTTTCCTTCATAATTCTCAATGCTATGAAAAAAAACAACACAACATAAGATTTTTCATTAAAGAGAAAAATAGGAAGACAACTTGACAACAATCCAAACAATTACTCTTAACAATCATTTTTGTTGTAGTTTTAAGAAGGAACATATGTAGTAAATAAAAAATGCGTATTGAAATTTAAGAAAACTTTGACAGATGATTTATAGCCCTTGTAAGGTAAAAAAGACCTCATCTACTTGAGTATCTACAAACTTTAGGAAAATAAATTGTTGTAATTTTTGTTGTGTCAAAAGACACATTTTCACAAATAAAAACCTTTGAAGGTAACTTGAATGTTGCTAGAGGATATTGATTTGGTGATAGACTCATCAATTGAGTTGTAGATCAACAAAGGTGATTGCAAAAGGGAAATGAAACAATGCAAGTAGTCAAAAGGTAGTCAAAAGAACAAGAAAAAAAAATATCTTACAAAACTCTCACCCTCCATGAAGGAACCTAGACATGTTTTTGTTTAGCCTTGAATGATGGAGAGGAAGCCCACAACAGTGGAGAAGGATCCTACAATGAAGGAGCTAGCTTTGGGGTGTGATATGTGATAATAGTTTTAGGGATAGGTAATGTAGGAGGTTTATGTTTAGTGACATTTCATTTAGGGTTAGGTTATTTTAGTAATAATAACAAGATAGTTTTGTTTAGTTTTAATTTTTAGTTGAATTTAATTAGAAACACTATATTGTATAAATAGGTTTAGGGTGCTTTAATAATAACATTAGTTTAAAATTATTTAATCAGTAATGTCATGTTTAACTTCATAGTTTTTTGTTTTCATATTTATGACCATAAAGGTTTTCAAAGATGATGATAATATGAATTTAAGTGTGTTTGTACATAATTTTAAGGAGAAAATGTTCAACTATTGGTCCATGTAAATTTGACAATGGGGTGTGATGATTGACTATCATAGGTTAGGGGTTAAAAAGTGATGTTTTTGACACCTTTTATGACCACACATGTTTGCAACATGAAAATTTATGATGTGGACCTGGAACTTTAGATTTAAGTAGTCAAGTGATTGAGAAAGTTGATATAAAATTTTGAAAGTCATTTGACATCGACACATATGATTTTGATAGGCATAAAATTAGAATGCACAACTAGGGGGGAGGGGCTAGTAGTTGAACGAGGTCCAATTGTTGTTTTAACACTTGTGCTTATAATATCTAGTCTTGCAACATATTTATATTGTATATTGTCAACAATTAGTCCACAAGTAAATAAAAAAATAACCAAATGCTGGTCAAGATGGACCTATACTTGAACACATGAGAACCTATGAATGATATAAAAAAACATAGATACATTCATTAACAAGTGAAATAAGTGTGCTATTTATAAAATAAGTTGCTCATTTAAACAAGTATTGTTTTCATAGTGAAAAATATGATTCTTATGTGTACAACTATTGGGGTAGCAATGTATATGCATTAGAGTATTTCATATTAATAGTGTGTCCTATCACAAATATACAAGATGAGCACAATAAATACCTTGCATTTTTCCATGAAATGTAAAGGATTGTCAAAAAGTTTTAGTGTTCAACTATTGGTCTGTTTTTGTTTGATATAAGTTGTATTTTAAATAATAATGTGTTGTTTTTGTAACAAAAAATATTTTTTTGTGTTCAATTATTGGTCCATTTGTGTTGGATATAGAAGTTAGGGATAACAAAGATTTATGGTTACCAATAGGTATTTGGTCCATTTAGGTTGCATATAAGTTATATTTTAAATAAAAATATAAAATTCTACTAACAACAAATGATATTTTTTGTTCAACTACTAGGGATACCATGATTAAGTTTCACTCAAATATTTAAAAGGTCAAATTTCGAACACTTCTAGCTAGACGTGTTGATGTGGCAAGTTATGTGATGAGTCACACCTATAAACCTTAGCTATAGATAAATAAAAGACTAATTCACATCTCTTAAAAAAATGGAGATCCTACAATATTCCATGCAAGAACTACATGCTCGCAAAATTAACCCTTTCAACTATGACCCCTCTCCCCTACTTATTTTCTCCCTTGCTGTCTTTTACACAATTCTTTGCTTCTTTGAAGCGGTGGGTAAGTGTTGTCCTATTCCTACCTTTTTAACTACTTTTGTGCACAATGAGTTGGACCTCTGAAGTAGACCTTGGGAAAGTGTTCTCCTATTCCTTCTGGTAAAGCTTTTTTATGCCCCATTTTTTTTTTTGAGGTCATCCACAAATTCTTTTTAGCTACCCGATACGGGAGCACGAGCCTTCTTGGGCTAAAACCTCTTTGGCTAAGAGCCAAGGACTAAAGGGTATCCATTCCGCCAAATTCGCCCGAGGCACGATCCCGACCTCATCCCTTTTTTGGTGGCGGAGCCGTTGCACTCAACGAGACTTGATCCATGGTTGGCTCATTTAGAACCTTTCAACTTCACCAGTAGACCAAGGGCCCATTGACTATGCCACAGTTTTTAAACCTCACTGTTCTTATTTTTCACTAGTCTAAAAATCCTAAACATTAACTCTTGAGGAAGGCTGCAGATGTGGGGAAAACAGAAAAACCACTCTTCCCTGTTTGTGCCCATTCGATTCCTTCCCAAGAAAGGATTTATGGACACTAGCTCAAATCAAACAAACAGTTGTTATCAAAGACTGATTGTTGTTGCAGAGGTTATCCTCAATAATCTAAACAGTAAGTCATTGCTTATGGCTGTTCAGATGACAATGAAATTCCCTCTCGTCATTATATTTAGGGTTGTTCAACGGCTTGTAGAAGGTTCTCAGAAAGAAAATTGAATGCAGATTTTAAGAGACAAAAATTATGCTAAGTTTCCAAGTGTGAGAGGTGCAGATTCAAAGTAGAGACCTTGGAGTGCATTCCATAGGGCTCAGAGTGCACGTACACCATCTGGTACAACATTTCTGACAGGAAGTTTACTCTACTCTAGCCAATTTTGATCAACTTCCTCCGCAGCCTCGCCTGGTGGAACAAAATCCTCTAAATTTGGAGAGTGGTTGCTCTCAGTATCTTGAAGAAGTGAATCCAACAGTGTCCAGTCCAGGTCCTCTAAAATTTGTTGCCCGTCTATACACGACAGCGATTCCAAACCATTATATGTGATGGTACAGTTCAGCGTCTCCGGAATCGCAGTAAAGGCAAATTTGGCCGCAACTGATTGAATTTATGTGGGAGATAGTGAAGAGGCGGATGGAATTTCTGGCAGAGAGTCGGGGAAATTAAACTTGGCTTTGCATCCTCTGAGGCAATACACAACACAGTCGTAAGCGTGAGCGGCCTAGTGGGGCGAATCATAAGAGCTCAATCCAATTCTGGTTCTGGAATTGGGTATTCTCACTTCGGAAACCCATTTCCCGCATTTATTCATTCGGACTCCCTTGAAATGTTGTGTCTGGTGTAAGTTGTTGAGGGGGTTCTACTTTAGCGAGGTTTTACTTTTAACCATATTTGGTAGCAGAGAATGCTGAGATTGGAACTCCGGATGAACCTTGTGAAGTGAAGCCTTGCCAAACAAACAAACAGTAAAGTAAGGTAGTGTAGTTGCAGGGTGAATTTGTGAAGATTCAAACTTTAGACGAGCTGAGGTCGGATTTGAGCGAATGGATCTGGATGCAAAATAGGTAGAAATCTTCCTTTGTAGGTACATCATGTAAAATCTGTGTGCCCCAATATTCTAAATCCTGCAGTAGAAATCTTCCTTGCATGCGCATAAAATTGGTGTTTTTTTCCCTTGTGCAGAGAGGCTAAGTGTTTGTGAAACATTAATTTAGAGCATGACGATACTAGCTAAGATGAGATGCAGGGAAAGTGGCAATACCAGCTACTCACTTAAACCGTTCTAGGGTCCGAGTGAGCTTCGTTGACACGTGAATATGCTAGCTGTTGTAAATTTTATGCAGTCTTTAAACAAAGAATCAAGATAACCTTTCGCTAGGTAAGTGTAAAGGAAAAGACATTAGGGTATGGATCATTTATAATAGTTGAATATGGGACATGCAACTAAATAATAAATGTTTTTGGTTTCTTAATTAAGAATGTTATAATATTATTATAGATTGAAATTTAATATTTTTGAAGTTTGAAACAATAAACATTAGGTTGGTAAATTGTCTTGAATCAAATATAGTTTATTGTGTTTTTATAAAGATAAATCATGTTGTTAGGGATGAATATGTAATTGTGAATTGGTCTTGCACCTACAAACTTGTCTTATACAATTTACCAACTCTTATTCTTTAGTTCATCTGAGCATTCTTGATTTTATTCTCTATATTTCTTAAATGTCTATAAACCTAATTATATTTTTAAAACACCTTAAAGGATTGTAATAACATGAAAAAAAAATTATTGCCTAAATAGATTTCCAAAAATTGAACAATTTCTAAAACAACAATATTTAGTCATACAAATTCTCCTAGAATGATTATGCAACCTAGATTCACTTTAAAGCACCAATTGAACTATGTAGAGGTAAATGATTTATCCTTATAACCTAATGATCAAAATGAATGCAATGAAAGGCTTTAAAGGCAAATACATAATAACACATCGCATAAACTTGTTTTTAGTTGGTCCTAAGTGGGAAGGGTAAAGACATGAAGTTAGTCAACTTTGAATTTAAAATTTAAAATTTGGGTGAGAAGTATGTGACTGTAAACAAGTCCCAAGATAGACAAGTGGCTATATTTAAAATTTGGGTGAGAAGTATGTGGATATAAACAAGTCCCAAGATAAACAAGTGGCTATATGATAGTGGACAATCAACAATGTGTGCTCAAGGGTGGTATCCTCCAATGCTCTGTTCTCACTATAATCATCCTTCTTTGAGATTGAAGGTTTACTTAACAATTTAATTTCCTTTAGGTCATAAGGTTTGGGTCCTACCAACCTATTGGATTTTCTAATCCCCACCATATTACCAAAATACTTTTCATGAGCCACCACATCCTTTTCCACCTTACTCAACTTAATAGGGGTTGGTTTAAAGAGGGATTTCTCATAAAATGACTACCACCCACAAGAATTTGACCCCCTCCTCCTATTTGCTTTTGTAAGACTTTTTACACTAATACATTTGACTACAAAATACGACGAAACTGTCTAACGAAATATGTAAAATTCGATGTTCGTCAGGTGCTTGTAAAATTTGATGTGTAATTTCCAATTTTTTGAAAGTTTATCCCTGACATTTGTCAAAATTTCAACGAACCTGGGGTTCGTCGAAATGTCGGCTATTATTTTGGTCGAATTTTTGAAAAATATGAAAAATTAAAAAAAATCAAATTGTGGCCAACATAAAGAAAAGTGAGTTCGCGCCTGATTTATTGCGACAGTGTTTTGCTCTACTTGAGACAGTTTGTGGAGAACTAAGGACGGTTTTCTTGGGAAAAATCGAGAAAAAATTCAAGAAGATATCACATTGAGGGTAGTGTTATCTTTTGGAAATTAGTTAATGAGAAGTCGATTTGTAGTTCAGGTTTGAAAATCATATTTTAAAGCAACATCTCATCAGATTTCATTTTTAGAGGTTAAGGGTTTTGAGAATTTCATGTCCAGATTTTGTTGTGTGGAATCACCATAAGATCACAACCGAGGAACAATTCTTGTGACTGTAATTATGTGATCCATAACTATATTAGTCATGTAGCACTGATTGTGCTATAAAATCTGAGGATACATTCATGTGTATTAAGTTTTAATGGCTATATTTGTGATAGAAATGGAGCTTGCACTCATATAATGTAGTTAATTCAGATTTGTATAATATAGGTGTCCGATCATCATTGGAGTGCATTTAAGGTTAATGAAGTTTAACCGGATAGGATGTAATTATAGCATGATGTTACCTCTTGTTGCAATAAAGAATATATCTAGTTGATATGCGAGTGGTTTGTGTTATATCAATTATGTAGTGCATTCAAGCCTGACCATGTTTAATGGAGCTATTCACAAGTGATCGAGATTTTCTAAACCTTATGAATGTTACTTGTATATATTTGCATAATCGGGGGAATTCCTTGAGACTTTGAAGTATCAATGTATCCTATATATAGGGTTTAGAATGATTTCTTTTAATTAAAAAAATAAATAAATGATGTATTTCCTTGTAATTAGATAATGTGGGGAGATCTCCTAAATCTGCTAACACACTATCCTCTTTTAGCTGTATTCATTACTCTAGCTACTAGGTTTTGCATGTGACATCTTTAATATCTTCATGGTGGCTTTTAAATAGATCTCAGTGTTTGCTTTAATCCTTTTCATGGTAACCCTTGAGTTCCATAATCCACCTTCAATATCTTCTAAGAATGTTGTCTTAAGCTAGACTGCATAGTATGCATATAAAGCAAGTCCTTCATACCTGCCATTGTTCCAAATCACCACTCACTGCCTTGCTTAAAATGTTGTCTCCATAAGCAGAATAGCATGTTTTAAAATCATAGTTGCCAGTGATTGACCATTAAGGTCACCACTTTCATCATGAAGATACAATGAGATTTTTGTCTTCAAACACAAGGCATTATGGAAGATAACATTGTGAATTGTTTGTTGTGTATGATTCGATTTTTTCTTGCACATTTACTGCTTTGCTAACTTCCTTTAAGACTGGGTATTGCACCCTCGTTTTTGTCCTCAAACTTCATACTATCACTTGAAGATTCCTTTCATGAGCATCCTTCTATAAAATCAAAC